>JAVJIF010033956.1:0-37264 GCA_038442645.1 Agave tequilana
CTGTAGGCTGTCTAAAAATGACTAACAGACCAGCCATTAAGGAAGCAGAGTCTCAAGCTCTAGACGCGAGAATCAATGCTCGCGTCTCAGCATTAAGACGCGTTGGCTCTACAACCCGCGTCTCAACGTTCAGACGCGTCGGCCCGAAGCCCGCGTCTCAGCATCAAGGCGCGTCGGCCCGACGCCCGCGCCTCAGCATCCAGACGTGAAGGCCTGAAGCCCGCGTCTCAAACTTCAAGGCGCGTTTGGCTCGACGCCCCGTCTCAAACTTCAAGGCGCGTTCGGCCCAACGCCCGCGTCTCAGTTGCAACTGCCCTGATTGCGGGCCAGTCACCGCGCATGTAGCGGGTAGTGGCCCCTCATTCGGGAGCGTTTTCAGGAGGCACCTTCACCCCCTGAGACCCCTATAAATAGTCTTGTTTGCTATGAGGAGGGGCGAAGATCGGAGTTCTGAAGGGAGGGAGCTTTGAGATAAGGCATCATCAAAATCGATCGAATCCAGGCAAGAGGATCATCAAGAGGGAAGCACGACTCTTCAGCGAGCTTACTGAGTACTAGCCGCTCTTCGCCTACCTCCTCTTGAGAGTTTTGGTAGACGGAGCTGAGTTCTCTTTCTACCGACCGAAGAGAAGACCCCCGACGGTCCAGGACGGTCATCTGGTCAACGGAGAACAAGATTCACTCTCCATCGCCACACGAAGAACCCAGCTTTAAACAAAGGGAAGATTCAGACATCCTCCCTCCCTTGTAACTGGAAAAGAGGGAAGAGTAGTTCTTTTGGTTGTAATCGTTTCGCTTGAATCAAGGAAATCTTTTACAGCTAAAACCACTTTCTCCGACCACCAAATTTTCCGGCCCCTACAAGAGATGGCGACTCCGCTGGGGAATACCTTCGTTACTGACGAGCGCACCGTGGTGCAAGATGACGTTCTCCGTAAGGGGAAATGGTCGAATCCCTCGTCGTCGAGTTCGACCAGGCGAAGTATGAAGAGTTCCTCTCTTCTGGCTCCAAGAGCCCAAGACCCGCGTCTGCCGCAGGTCTCAAGTGGACAGCCCCTGAAGCCCAATCTGAGGCTCTGTCGGGTGCTCCTGCTGCCCACTGTGCCAAGTTTGGTTCACCGCGCCGACGCCTCCCAGAAGGCCGCGTAACCTCAGACTCCTCTGCTGCGATCAACCGCGTCGCGCAGAACACACGCGCCCACGCCTCTCTGAAGGCCCGCGTGGTCCCCGGCACATCTACTGGTGCGATCGACCATGTCGCACAGAACGCCCGCGTCAGCGTCTCTCAGGAGACCCGCGTGGCAAACACCCCTGGTTCTACAAACCAGGAAGTTGTTGGCTTCTCTCTTCCTCCACGGCGCAATCGGAATGCCGAGCGTCGACAGAGAAGACGCGCGCGTCAACACTCTCGTCGGAACCGTTGGTTTTCTGACTGGGGTTGGACGCAGCGCACGATCCGATGCCTTGCCCGCACCTCGTCCAGTACGAGAGATCCGCGTTTGGGCGACCCAAACACGAGACTCCCCAAGTTGGGCCTTCTGGAGACCAACTTGCCAAACGCCAAGCGAAGCTTCTGCGTCTTGTCAAACGCAGGAAGCACGCGCCCATAGGCGTGGGGCCCAGCAGCCCACTCTCTCCCAAGTCTCTCTGCTCCAACGCAGCAGACAGCAACGCGAAAGTCGCGTCTCATATCAACAGAGACCCAGATGCGCGTGACGCAGCCGCGACGCAACAGCCGCGTTTCTGAAACCGGTGTCCAGGCTGAACAGCACATGACCGTCTCCCGTCGTCCACGTTGCGAGACCAGTCTCTTTAATCCCCCTCCCACAGATTTGAGGGATTATTTGACAAGGAAAAGGAGTGCCAATCAGACCACTTCTCCATGCTGCTGTCAACAGCTCATCCAGATGCTCTCTGGATGCCATTGCGAGTCAGGCGTGCAACAGCCGTCTTTAATTAGACAGCTGACCCTGATTCCCCCGTCAGCCAAAAGAAGACGCTCCCACAGGAGGAGAACCTTCTCAGATGTTGAATACCCGGAGCTTACTGCAAACATGGCTAGCAGAAGCAAGGGAAAACAACTAATGGTCAACTCAGAGGAATCTGACTCTGAACCGGAGGGGGTGTATCAACACACTCGCACCCGACAGGGGCCATTCCCCCCAATTGACTATAATGCCTTAGCCCGCGGCATTAGAATGGGTGGTTCTCACTCCGCTATAGTGGAGTCGCAGGCTTCAAACTCTTCCGTCGAGAAGGAGGCTTCCGCCTACATGGCCGACACTCCTGAGGAGACGACCAGGCGTTTAGAGCAGACGCAGAAGCACCAGATGGATATAATCGCCTCTCAACAGAGATCCATTGACTCCCTCAAGCATATGCTTGAGAAATTGCTTGAAGAGAGTGAGATCTCCTCCTAGACGACCGAAGGGGAAAGGGAGAAAGGGAGGAAGCCCACCCTCTGAATCTTCTGACGAGACACGACGATCTACCTCGGATGTGTCCAAGCCCTCGTCGCAGGCAAGAAGCGACCAGACCCCGGGAAGGCTCATGCTAAAAGAATGAGTCAACTGGAGCAGCGCCTCGAGGCCCTTACCAACCGTAAGGCCTCCAAGAAGCTGGAGTAGTCCGGCCCTATCCGGCCGAGTGGGACTTAGTCCCGTACCCTCCTAAGTTCAAGGCTCCAACTCTCCAAGCATTCGACGGGAAGGGGTCACCCAACCAGCACATCTACTACTTCAAATCCCAGACCGGGAATGTGGTAGATAACGATGCCATCCTGGCACGCCTATTCATTGGCACCCTAAAGGGTTTGGCCTTTGAATGGTTTATGAAGCTCCCGGAAGGTTCCATCAAGAACTGGGCGACTTGGAGAAGCTGTTTCTAACACGCTTCTTCGAAGATGATTCGGAGGTCACAATGCCTACCCTTTTAGCTACAAAAACAGCGAAAGGGAGAGTCCGTCAAGTCTTTCGTAGAAAGATTTCGGAACATGGCACACTCCGATGTCCAAGCGGCATGACCCAGGCCACCCTGGTGGAAACATGTCGCCATAATCTCCAAACCTCACTCCTTGTTCAAATAGGAGTTGCTGAAAGCCGCACCTGGAAATAATTAGTCCAGCAAGGTGAACAGGCTGAGGAGATTGTCGCCCGCGTCAGAGCGGAAGAAGGCAAGCCCAGGCCAGAGAGGTCGACAAGGCGTGCACCAGACACCTCCCTCCAGACGAAGCGGAAGGATAATTTGGCGACGGAGACCAAATCTCCCACCAAACCTCAAACAGGCAGGGCAAGTGGCTCTTCAAGCCAGCCGCGCCCCAACAAGCAGTATTCCTTCAAGGAGGAACACGTCGATTCGCTCTTCAAGCTACTCAACAAGAGCAATCGACTGAAGCTCCCTGAAATTAGTAGGCGCCCGGAGGAAGTCGGCAAGACCGACAATCCCACCTACTGCTTATACCACAGGATGCTCGGTCATCCTACCAAAAGCTGCTACGTCTTTAAGGACATCCTTCAAGCTCTGATTGACGCGGAGGTATTAAAACTCCGACCGGAGCAGAAGAAGATGACGGCCAACATGACGTCGATTCTCCAGTTTGGACACGACCCCCGACACCCGTAGGGGTGATCTCTGTCCCGAAAAGAGAACTGAGGGTGGTCAACACAGACCCTCATCATCAGCAGGAGAAAGGCTTGGTACCCGTCCCTACACCTCGAGGGGAAATCATGTGGGTCCACCCTGACCTCGTCGACGAGCAACAATGGACGACTGTGACCAACAGGAAGTCCAAAGGCAAAGGAAGAGGCTTCATCTTGCCATGTGATATGCGCCTCCTCTCGAGAAGCGGACACTGATGTTCCCTTCGCTGACTGACTCAGAAGAGGAAACAATAGTCCTGGCCGCAGAGCCCAGCCAACCTACGGCGGGGACCCGTTCAGGAAGGCATACTTGAAGCAGTACGGCGAGACAGCAGCGGCTTCTCCGCAACCAGCCGTGGAACCAGCCAAGCCCTCCTCTAAACAGCCTGGGGAGAAACAGAAAGAAACTCGGTTTTCTCGAGTTCTTGCGAAAGGTGTAACGGAAGGATCCTCGACACCTTACCGCTTCGACGTCTTGGCTCAACTAGCCAACATCCCGGCACGCATCACCTTGTATGAACTCCTGAGGCTATCAAAGTCAACCAGAGAGGCTCTACAAGAAGCTTTGGCAAATGCTGAGGTCTTTATGACCCGCGTGCCAAGGGAGGAAGATGTAGAGGATTGCCTCCACGCCTCCCCAAATATTCCCTGCATCACCTTCACAACAGACGACATGCAGGTTAAAGGGAAGCATGACCGACCCCTATACTTCACAGGGTATATTGGGTCATCCGAGGTGAACCGCATCCAGGTAGACCCAGGGTCTGCGCTAAGCATCATACCTCGCCGGTTATGCAATTTCTAGGCATTCCTACCCATCGTCTGAGCCCTACCCAGACGACTATTTACGGATTCAATGCCAACAGCTCCCGCCCGATGGGGAAGATCAAGCTCAAATGCCAGATCGGGAGCCTCAAGTCGGAAGTGACGTGTTACGTCATTGACGCGGACACCTCCTACAACCTGTTGCTGGGACGACCATGGATTCACCGCAATTCCATCGTTCCCTCTACTCTCCACCAAGTCATGAAATACATTGACGAGAGTGGCAGGTCCGAACGTTGATTGCCGAAAGGCATCCGTTTAAAGGGTTGAAAATTATTTCACGGACTCCCTCTTATATCAGGATCCGGAGGAGACTAATGAAACCCCACAACCAGAGGAGCCAGACTCTGGTAATGAAGCTGACATTGAGCCTGAGAAAGAAGAGTGCCTGTGGGAGTTGGAGCCCATTGTAAAGAGCACTAATAAGCTCGATGTTGATACCACCGACGATACAGGCGGTTGGTATATTAATGAAGATTTAGATTTCGCGTATTTCCCTGCGTGTGAGTCTGATTCAATACCGTCGGATACTAGTACCGACGTAGATGAGGATGTCTGGTCGGCAATGGATGCTTTGACATCATTGCATGTACCAATAAAATCATCCTTCGGGACGTACCAGGATAATGGAGACGCGCAAGAGTCTGTATTCATGGTTCCAGCCAGACGAAAAGGCCAAAGACCATACTTTTTGGGCGAATCGCATCTGAACCAATGCCCCACGAAGAATCGGAAGGTGAGAATGAATCCCCTCAGTTCGATCATTATGAACCGAGAACGCTCAAGATGATGAAGCGCATGGGGTATGATCTAACCAACAGGCCAGGATTGAACTTCGGAAAAGGAAGAAGAACACTGCTTCGATCCTTTGTACCGAAAGGAAAACCCCTGATTACTATCATCAGACGCGCCGGGGGTTGGGCTATATATCAACTCCAGTGCCATCAGCCTCTGATTCGGAGAGACTGTCAGTCATGACTGCTCATCAGACACGTCATCATGGGAATCAGATGTCAGTGTCGGCAACATCTTCAAAGGGCTTTCAGTAAACATGGTTTCGACAAGCCATCTGGAGGATGAAGATGAAGAAATGATCCAATCCGATACAGATCCTTGGATCAAACATTTGAATGCTCTTTGGGATATCCGCTTTGAACAGCGTGAGCCACCACACAGAAACGAGGTTGTTCAAGTCAACCTAGGAGATGAAGACAATCCTAAACCCATCTTCATAAGTGACGGCCTGTCGCCTCCAGAGAAGAAGGATTTAATATCTCTTGTACAAGAGTATATAGATGTCTTCGCCTGGAATTATGAGGACATGCCTGGACTTGATCCTCAAGTGGCTATGCATCGCCTCAACATCAATCCGGACATGAAGCCTGTTAAACAACAGCAGCGACGGTTTCCGTCCAGAGATAATGGAGGCAATCCAATCAGAAGTCAGGAGCTTATTGACTCCGGCTTTATCAGGGAGGAACAGCATCCCGACTGGGTAGCCAACATCGTCCCCGTCGCCAAGAAGAACGGGAAGATCCGGATCTGCATCGACTTCCGTGATCTAAACGAGGCCTGCCCCAAAGACGAATTCCCATTGCCAATCACAGATGTCATGATTGACAATACTTGTGGATTCGAGCGAATGTCCTTTATGGACGGGTTTCTCAGGATAATCAAATCAAGATGTATCCCGATGACGAAAAGCACACCTCCTTCAGGACACCTCTAGGGGTATATTGCTACACCGTCATGCCCTTCGGTCTGAAAAATGCGGGGGCAACCTACCAAGGGCCATGAATGCCATTTTCCATCGGCAGATACGCAAAACGGTGGAATGTTATGTCGACGACATCGCGGTGAAAGCCGCACTAAAGGTGATCACATAGCAGACCTGAGGGTGGTCTTCGACATCATGCGGGCTCATCAATTGAAGATGAACCCCACCAAGTCCTTCCTGGGGGTAGCCAGTGGCAAATTCCTAGGGTTTGTTGTGACTTCCACAGGAATCCATTTGGATCCGGAGAAAGTCCGTGCTATCCAAGAGATGCAACCCCCAGAAGCCTCAAGGAGCTCAGAGGATTACAAGGACGATTGGCATACATCTGCAGATTCATTTCAAATCTCTCCGGAGATGCCAACCCTTCGCTAAGCTGATGAGAAAGGCGTTTCGTTCATTTGGGACGACGCTTGCCAGCAAGCATTTGAGGAGATCAAGCACTACCTCACCCAACCACCAGTCCTGGCGGCTCCGGTATCCGGAAAGCCTTTCCTGGTGTACGTCCGATCAATGGATCATTCTTTGGGAGCTCTACTAGCTCAGAATGATGACCAGGGGCGAGAACAAGCAATCTACTACCTAAGTAGAACGATGATCGGAGCCGAACATCGGTACAACCCGATCGAGAAGGAATGTTTGGCACTGGTGTTCGCTATTCAGAAAATGCGACACTATCTGGTGGGCCAAACCATAAATGTCATATCCAAAGTCAACCCCCTGAGGTACTTATGACAAAGCCTTCTTCACTAAATGGCCGGCTGGCAAAATGGGCCATATTGCTATCACAATATGAGATGCATTTTCTGCCACAAAAGGCTATTAAGGGACAAGCGGTGGCGGACTTCTTAGCTGAACACCCAGATCCCAGGGCAGCCAAACTCTACGAGGATCTCCCAGATGAGGTCGCCGAAGTCTGCCTAGCTCAGACATCGTTCGAAAGTCAAGTATGGCAACTTTTCTTCGATGGTGCATCAAGGGCAAGCCCGAAGGGACACACAGTAGAGGGGGTAGGAGTGGTACTCGTCTCCCCCACAAAATTACGTGATTCCCCGAGCTATCTCGTTAACCGAGCCCTGTTCCAACAATGTGGCGGAATACAACGCTCTTTTGATTGGGATGCAATTCGCCGATGAGATTGGCGTTAAAATCTCGAGGCGTACGGTGACTCCAAACTCATCGTCAGCCAGGTTCGCGGAGAGCATGAGGTCAGGCATGAAGATCTAGTACCCTACTACAACGCGACAATCCACATGGCCGAGAGGTTTTCAAACTTCTACATCGACCATGTACCGCGCAAGCAAAATGCGCATGAAGATGCACTTGCATCCCTTGCTGCCTCCTTAGCTCTTCCAGCTGGAGCAATGGAGAAGATATTCGTCTATAGCCACGACCTATACTGCCCAAAAGTCCCCTCGAGACTACCAGAGGTCAACGGGAGATCGTCACGGTAAGGAAACACTTGAAGTGTCAACCGATCCAGAGCTTAAAGACTGGCGATTCCCCTACATTGATTTTGTCTTATACGGCATCTTGCCCGAAGACACCAGGGAGGCGGCTGCCATCCGAAGGAAAGCCTCCAAATTCTACTACAATGCGATTTCGCGAACATTGTATCGTAGATCGCATGACGGGATCTTACTCCGGTGCCTCTCATCAAAAGAAGCCCACGAAGTGTTGAAAGAAGCCCACGATGGTACGTGTGGAGCTCATCAACCTGGCCCGAAGCTGGCAAACCGACTCCAAAGATTGGGTTACTACTGGCCCAAGATGGTTGCTGATGCTGTTGCCTATGCCAAAAGATGTCACGCCTGTCAAATACATGGCGATTTCATCCATCAAGCACCAGGATACCTCCACTCTACGACCTCTACCTGGCCGTTCGAAATGTGGGGGATGGACGTGGTTGGTCCTATCAGCCCACCATCATCAAAGGGACATCGGTTCATCCTAGCGATAACCGATTACTTCTCAAAGTGGGCCGAAGCTATCCCTTTGAAAGAGGTGAAATCTTCTAACGTGATCAAGTTCGTGAAACATCACGTTATTTACCGCTTCGGTGTGCCTCGGCGGATTGTCCATGACAATGGACCCCAGTTCATCAGCCAGGCTTTTCAGAGATTCTGCGCCAAGTTCAGAATCCAGAGTGTGTCATCAACGGCATACTATCCGCCCGCTAACGGCCTCGCAGAAGCTTTCAATAAGACTATTGGCAAGCTTCTCAAGAAATTCGTCTCGAAAAGTCAACGGGACTGGGACGATAAGTTGGGTGAATGCTTATGGGCCTATCGCACGACTGTGCGAACCCCAACTAAAGCCACACCATTTTCCTTGGTGTACGGATGCGAAGCCGTCCTTCCACTGGAAATCCAAATTCCATCTCTTCGCGTCGTCTTGACAGCGGAAATGACAACAGAGGAGAAGCATCGACAGCGACTCCAAGAATTGGAAGCCTTGGACGACAAGCGTCTGCAGGCCCAACAACAAATCGAGCTTTACCAAGCTCGTATCACCAGAGCCTTCAACAAGAAAGTCAAATCCCGAACTTTCAAGAAAGGCGACCTCGTCTTAGCCGTCCGAAGACCCATGGTCATGACGCACAAGACGAAAGGAAAATTCCAACCCAAATGGGAAGGACCGTTTGTAGTAGAGTCAGTCTACTCAAATGGATCGTATCGCCTCATAACCTCAAATGACGATACACTCATGATGCCAATCAATGGCAAATTCCTGAAGAAATACTATCCCTAGATGGCTTTCTTCCACCGATCAAGTTAAAAATACACCTCTGATCGGAAACATCCAACGCCTCCGACGGCTAAGGATAGAGGAAAATGTTGGCTTTTAAGTCCAACATAAGTCTTCGACAACTCATCATGCTGAGGGGAGAGCATGGCTAGCCCAACTCAAACGGTAGTTGGTAAAGGCATGTCAAACCCGTTGACAGCTGAGGATTTGCTAAAAATCCTAAGGGACACGTTCCCATTTGATCCGACGCCTCCGACGGCTAAGGATAGAGAAAATGTTGGCTTTTAAGTCCAACATAAGTCTTCGACAACTCATCATGCTGAGGGAATAGCATGGCTAGCCCAACCCAAACGGTAGTTGGTAAAGGCACCTCAAATCCGTTGATAGCTGAGGGTTTGCTAAAAATCCTAAGTGGACTTGATTCCACTCTTCCTCTCAAAAATCCCTTACCAATTCTCATCTATAGAATGGTAGGACCACAAAATGCAATCATTACCATGTTAACACTATCTCTGGTAATGAATACTCTTTGTCGAGTACAAACTGGCTTGTTAACTCTGCATAGAGTAACAAACTCTCAAATTTGCCAAGTTAACACTATACCTCTGGCACCTCAAATTCCACTTGTCAATTCTCATCAATAGAATGACAGGTCCTCAAATTGCTCCTATCGCAAGCAAATTCTTGTCAAGTTAATATCACACCTCTGACAAAACTACTGTTTAAAGTTAACATTACACCTCTAAGCGGTACTTTCGAGTGCCTGTCAAGTTAATATCACCCTCTGACAGTCACCTTTCTTCAGACTTCCATATCGAAGCTGAGATGAACGATGCCAAGTTAACACTACACTTCCAGCATCCGAGTCATTGCTAAGTTCAACAATACACCTATGGCTATGACCTTTCCTCGACTTCCTTGTCCAAGCCGAGATGAACGATGCCAAGTTAACACTACACTTCTAGCATCCGAGTCATTGCTAAGTTCAACAATACACCTATGGCTATGACCTTTCCTTCAACTTCTTTAAGCGAGACGACTAATGCCAAGTTCAACATTACACCTCTAGCATTACTATCACTGTTAAGTTAAACATCACACCTATGATAGTGACACCCTCAGTTTTCCCAAATAAAACTGAGATGCTGATGAGTTAGGTTAATATCACACCTCTAACTCACGTCCTTGTCAAGTTAATATTACACTTCTGACAAGACTACTTCTAAACCGTTAAGTTAATATCACACCTCTAGCGGTAAAAATCTTACTAGATTCCCCACGAGTCTAGTTTCATTTGATATTCTCCCCAACCGAGTATCAAATTCATTTGGGAGGCATTGTTGGTTAACATTACACCGATAAACAATGCTTCTATCAAAATCCCCAGCTGATCTTAAATCAAGTTAATCCCAATCCTTGATAAAAGTTCACTTTCTCTGGGGGTACGCACTCCACCTGTCACTTTCTTTTATAAAGTGGCGGGTCCACCAAAATCATTCTTTTGCTTCTAAAACAAAACGTTCAAGACAACAGAAAGAGGCAAAAGAAAAGTGTCACTTTTATTCATATCCAAACACATGAAAGTGATACAAAACGCTCTCTTATACAATAAGATTGAGTGTTACAATTAAGGAGTACAAAGAAGTCCCTCTCCCTCTCTGAGGCCGTACTCACTCCTTGAAGCCGCATCTGATCCTAAGTGCATGATGTCTGAAGAAGTGGCGACTGTTGGAACCGGTTGCACTTGATGCATGACGCCAACTTCGAAAGCGCCCTAGCTGACTAAGCCAAGAGCAATGGTGTTCTTGAGGTCCGGTGGCAACAGAAGGTCCTGCAACCCTTCGTTCAGGCGCGTCTCTTTCCCTAGCAGATCATCCAACAAACATGGAGTCACTCTTGGGGTGAGAGAGGAAGTTTCGGAGTCATCACAAAGGATGCCACCCTCCACTCGGTCCAGCGGCCAGAGAGTCCTGCATTCATCACCATCCCTTTCCCCAGCAGGCCATCCAACGGAATGTCCTCGATGTCACTTCTGGAGTTGGGAGAGGAAGAGGATCTTTTCCGCCACCGTAACCGCCGGACCACCCTCGCCGATACTCGGCCTATCCATCTCTTGCACCAGATCTGAAGAGACCTTGGCGAGGGTTGGGTCCTCGTCAGAGATATAATTTAATCTCTCACAAACGACGAGGACCATAATTTAATCTCTCATAAACGAACGTGGAGTAAGTTCGCCAGCCGGTATATTCTTTCTGGGGCCCAGCAAACCTGAAAAAGGACAAGCAAGCCTACTGCAAAGAATAAGCAAGAGAGTCAGAAAATCTGGAACTCAGTACATTTTTTATAAAGGAAACTGAGTAACAGAACGCGGCAGCCATTCAAGACTTCAGACGCGGGAATGACCCGCACAGTCAAACAGACGCAAGTCAAACTGCGCCACGCATAGGATTCAAACGCGGCCTCAGTTTGTACCCGCGCCTAATGCACCAGACGCAAAGAATTTCAGAACGCCAAAAATTGCCATCTCTCTGTTGGGTGAACAGGAGTTGCAAGATTCAGGTCTGAAACGCGCCAAGGCAGTAAAACGCAATGGGCAAAGCCAGCGTCAAGCGCCTGCATTCAGAGAAGTCAAGTCACTGGCACAAATTCCAGAGGAGGAATGCACCGGACTTCATTCAGATCATCATGCCGAAGTTCAGGCTATACATATCATCGGGGGACATACCAGCAGAGACCTCTGGCCAGAGTTGGCCTCTCTGCACCCAAACGCAGGCGTCCAAGATGATCCGAGAGGGGGTTCTTCTTGAAGAGACCAAACCGAAGCGTGAGAGCTCTGGGTCATCTTCATCCTCGGAATTACCTTCGTCCATGCAGACGGAGTCCCTATCAAGAAACTCTTTTCTGAAGAAGGTGGGACTTCTCAGAGCAATCCACCAAAGAGAATAATCCAAGCTTGGATTATAGAAGGGGAGCGCACCCTATTTATAGGCAGGCCCTAATAACTGCCATTAATGAGGCGTTAATTGGAACCGCCACGCACGATTGTCAAAGCCCAGTGAAGGATTGACGCGTGGAACGCCGCTTTGGGAACCGTCGCAAGCGCCGTTTTTCAACCGCCCGCATCGGTTTTGCGTCCAAGGGCAGTAACTCCTGAGTCCAATAAGGAGTTGACGCGTGGATAACTGCCTTGGGAATCACGGATGACTCAGAATCCCAATCGACAGTGAAGACCTGACGAGCAAGGATCTCCTAAAATCTTGAGTCAGATCACATTAGACGCAGGTGGAAAGCCGCGTCCCTTCAGCAGACAAGGCTGCATCTCTTGCGTCTGCCCGATCCGCGCAAGACAGATTTGCGTTATTCAGAGCTACGTCTCACCTTGTGATTGACGCTGCGTCTCAGGGACTGACAGCCGCGTCTTTACTTTACGGATCAATGCCGCGTCTCATCTTTTGATCGACGCCGCATCTTATCAAGAAGACCGCGTTCCGATTTGTGATTGACGCCGCGTCTCATAAAAAGGACTTAGTAGAATCTAAGTTCTTATGAAATGATGACCGCGTCTCACTTTATGATTGACGCTGCGTCTCAGTAAAAGGACTTAGTAAAATCTAAGTTCCGGTAGACTGACGACCGCGTCTCACTCTGTGATCACCGCCTCGTCTCAGTAAAAGGACTTAGTGAAATCTAAGTTCCGGTAGACTGATGACCGCGTCTCACCCTGTGGGATTAATGCCGCGTCTCGCCAAGACCGCGTCTCATTAAAAGAACTTAGTCCTACCTAAGTTCAGTAATCACGACTAGTGATCAAGAGTTGGACTCATCCACAACAGGACAAAGAAATTGGGGCAAAAGCTCTAAAGAAAACTTCTATTATATCAAGAAATGATAGAAGTGGATACAAACACTCTTAATAAATAGAGTGTCCCTTTTCTTTACAAAAAAAAAGAAGAAGAAAAGAAGGCTAAATGTCCTGGTTCGCCAAGGAACGGATTTGTTCCCTAAGGCGGTGAATCTCATGCTGGCGCGTCCTCTCAGCCTCCATGATAGCCCGGTCCCGCAGCTCCGCCTCAGATAAGAAACTTCTGGCAGCCAGCTGCATCCGCAGAGATTCCACCCTGGAAGATTGTAGGGATAGACTCTCTTCAGCACGCGCCGTAGCAGCCCGTTGCTCCTCAAGCTCCTTTTTGAGGGAAACAAGTTTCTCCTCATTTAGCGCAAGAACAGCTTCCGCCTTGGCGATAATGTCCCGAGTTCTGAGGATGACTTGCTCCGTGCTCTGCACACTGAGCTCAGATTCCCTCGAATCTCCGGCTAATTTTTGAAATTCAGCCTTGGATATTCAAGGTCACGGACCCCGGCAGTGATCTGCGCCTCCGCCTCCTGTCGCTCCCGTTCCTGAGCAGCTAGGAGCCTAGTCAGGATGGCCTGGGCCTCACCGGAAGAACCAGCATCTTCCAAAGATTCCAGCTCCCGCAGGTTATCTCCAAGTTGCTCTAACCACCTGCAGGCATGCTCTGGCAAGTGAAGGGCCTCCCGCCAATTCGACGCTCACGGCCATATTTTCAAGAAGCCTCTGGCGAACTGGAAGGTGCTGTGTCCACGGAAGATGAGATCAATACATGATCCCATCGAGGTGAAGAATTGTTGCACCATCTGACGTGCCAGCTCCCCCATGTCTTCACCACCTAAGAAGCTTCCCGACCCTTTTTCTGTCACGGGATAAGGATATAGGGCGGGTCTTCTCGCACAAGAGCCGTGCCGGCCGTCGATGTGGCAAGAGCAAGACTACCCACTGGCGCTTCCTGGAGCGCCACCTCTGCAGGAGCCTCCACGACCAAGGAAGGAGTGTAAGCACAACCTCTTCAGAAACTTCCACCGAGGATTGAGCTGTGTGGCCTTCTGGAAGGGTGCCGATCGTCAGACTCCCCACCTGAGCCCCCTCAGTCAGAGCTGCCTTACTAGGTTCGAGGTCCAGAGGCGTCGAGTCCTGTAGAATGGGAGTCTCCTCAGCTTCAGCAGTAGCCTTCTCCACCGGCGGAGTGAGAGCCTCCTCAGCCTCAATGGTTGTTTCCCCTCCTGGCAAAGGGGAAGGCTCCCCAACTTCAACAGCCACCCCCTCTGAGGTTATCTCAGCGGCCGAAGCCTCAATCCCTTTGGGCTGGGTCAACTCTGTTTCCATCGCCTCGACATGTGAGGAAGTTATACCTTCAGCAGGGATTATCGCCAGCGGTACGCAGTCGATGATTCACCCCCGTATATTTTCTCCTCCGAGATGTGGAAGAATTTGCTCTGATCAGAAGAGCGGGTTCATCGCCATGGTCGACTTCATCTTCAAATCACTTTCTCCCGATGACGAAGAAGACGATAGCGCCACACGAGGAAGCTCTGCAACAGGTGTAACACCCCGCTCCCGAATACGTACTTAGTTGCGTATTCAGATTTTTTCGACCGTATTTTTCGATTTACTTCTTATATTTGTTTTGTATTATGAATTATTTATATGATCGTTTTGTCTTGGATTTGGATTCGTGGACTCGGAGTCAGCCCTAGTCTGAACCGAGGGCCCGATCCTAGAGTATTGTTCGATTTGGACATTCTGGTATTCCGATTTGACCGATTTCAGTTTTGAACATTATTTTCCAATATTCTAGATTTTCTATGATTTTCTGGAATTTTCCTTGATTAAGTTTGAAAATCTTCAAAACCGGTGTCGATCAATACGCTGACCGATTCCCGAATTTTTAATTTACAAACTGTTTGGAATTTCTAAAAGTGCCTTTGGACATTATTTCTTAAAATCACATTTCCTATCTAAATACTTTTTCTGAGGATTTTATGAATTTATGAAAATTCTATCGGTGTCGGTATCGACCGGTATCGCCGGAAGATTCCAGGATTTTTATTTTGAAAACTACATTATATTTTTGGATTCTGATTTCACCAAACAACTTAGAATAATATTTGCTATTTTTGAGGATTTTTCGGAAGGATTCTGGAACAGTCGATTTTCGCGACTATATTATAATATTATTATTTTTCTTTCAAACTTGTCTTTTCTTCTCTTTCCTTTCCCTTCTCCCAACGACCCAGCCCACTCCCCTCCACGTGGGCCGCGTCCCATCACCATCACCCCCATCACATCCATCATCATTTCCCTTTTTCCTTTTTCTTTTTCTTTTCTTTTTTCTTTTTCTTTCTTCTTCTCTTCTCCCCCATTCCTCTTCACTTCTCCTTTCTCTCCATGGAGAGCCCAGCCGACCCCACCTCCTCCGCCACCATCTCCGGCCAAGCTCCATCACCAACAACAACAACTTCTCCATCTCCTCCTTCCTCAAGAGTCATCACCACTTCCACCTTCCTCTTCTTCTTCATCAATTCCACAATCAACCACCTCCATCACCTCCTTCTCCACCAAAATACCACCACCTCAACCACCCAACTCCTCTCCTCCTCCCATCACCCCCAATTCCTCCACCACACCTCCAATCAACCACATTCACCAAACCCATCACCACCATAAAAACCCAAACCAACTCATCCCCCTTCCCTCACTTTCGGGGTGGCCGGAGCCACCCCTGGGTTCGGCGCCGCCGGCGCCTGCCGGCGGCCGCGGGCAGCCAGGGGCCCACCTGGGCCCCTGTGCGTGGCCAGAGAGGGGCAAACCCCTCTCTCTCTCTGTTGCAGGGGGCAACAGCCCCCTGGTTTCTTGCTGGAGGGGGGAAAAGCCCCCTCCTCTGTGATCTGTTGTGGGGGCGCGCCCCCACCTTCCCTTGCCGGCGGCCGGCGCCGCCCGGCGCCGCCGCATGGCCGGCGGCCAGGCCGGGCACCCCAACAGGGGTGCTGTGCGTAGATCCAGGGAGGGCAAAGCCCCTTCCCTGTTGACTTTTTCCCTGGGTCCCCCTTGTTTTCTCTCTCCTGGGACCCCCATTTTCCCTCTCTCTCTCTCTCCTGGGTCTCCTGGTTCTCTCTCTCCTTGGACTTTCTCTCTCTCTCTCTACCCTCTCTCTCTTCAACTCCTTGTCCCTCTTTGTGACTTGCCGACGCGGATCTCACCCCGCGCGCAGACGTCCCCTTTCAACGCGACCTTCGCGTTATCGTCTCGTCACGACGCAAGGCTAATAACCGCGTCTGTGATCTCCTCGTGCTAGCGCGATGCGACCCCACGGCCGCATCCGCGTTTCCCTCGTGCCCTGATTTGAACGCGGGTCTCGACCCCGCGTTTGTGGTGTCCTCACAACGCGACTCCCGCGTCTGTGATTCTCGCGTCCGTGTTCTTCTCCGATGGCGCGACTTAGGACCGGCTCCTCCTTTTGGATTGGGGCCGCGTTCTTCCCCGTTGGCAAGGCTTAGGGCCGGTACCCTCCTTTTTGGATTGGGGCCGAACATCCCTTCGTCGGGCACAACAAAGGAAGTACCATTCCTCCTCTCTGTCTGTTTCCTAACGCGGATCACAGCCCCGCGTTTGTGGTATCTTCGCAGAGCGACCCCCGCGTCTGCTCTTTCCCGCGTCTGTTATTCCTGCGACGCGACTCCCGCGTCTGCGACCCTCGCGTCTCACTTTCCAGCCCGCGTCTCCCTGTGTCTCTTTCTCTCCCCATATTTATATTATAATATATTATTGGCGCGTGCGCGAGTTCCAGGGATTCCAGACTTATCGGCTTTCCGATGATTTAGGCGAGTGTCCTCGCTCTCGCCTCCATTTGGGTTTCCCCGCTTCGCCGGGTCGACATATATTTCATTCCCTGTTTTCATGTACTTTGTATTGGGCTGAGTCCCTGTATTTGTGTATGGCCGAGTGCCAATCTCTGGACATGTATTGCTCTGTGACGAATGCTTGTACTAGGGTAGTTTACTTCTTGTACTCATACCATGCCTGTGATGTATTGTACTGCCCTATACCATACTTGGCTTCCGGACCCCTTCAACCTCCGGTCCCTCACTGTCTCGGAAGAGGCGTGATTGGGATCGTCAGGTTTCTCAGCTCCGCCTGGTTATCATGATCAGCGTTCAGCGCTTTACCACTAGATTCGTCTAGGCGAGTTGCTGCCGGATTTACTGCTCGTACTTCAGTCGAGTCGTCCCGGTAACCTCGCCAGACGCTCCAGTTTTAATACTGTTTGCTGTCGGTACTTCCAGCTTGTTCCGCTCCGCTTTGTTTGTGCTCAGCTACTATTCTACCCCATGCCATTACTTCATGCCTGACACCTGCCTATACTACTTGTCGTTTTCATATTACTTTAACACATGTATATCACCTGTCAACTGATGTATTATCATCTAACACCTGACATGCTACTATTTGGCAAGACCCTGGTTATGACATGACTTGCCACCAGACTTATATCAATCTCTTGACATGACTGGTTACCTGTCTAATATCAATCATCCTGTCATGCTATCACTTGACACCCAACATGATATACTTGACCTGTGATTATCACATTTACGGGAACCCTGCCTTGTTATCCTGTACTATGTACAGTGACCTGATATCCTGTACCATGATCAGTGACCTGTTATCCTGTATTATATACGTGACCTGAACTCCTGAATTCCTGATCATGTCCTGCTCTTGTTATTCCCGTAAATTGATAATTAACCTAATAAATCATAAAAGGAACAACTTGCATCGGGTCGGGGGAAACATGCGGCTATCAATACGTGTTCGTGTTTACAGTGGTATTAGGCATGTTGTGCAACTAAAACTTCCGTCTGACCTGTGGGCCTCCAGGCGACCGAGGGGAGTGCTGGCTCCCTCCTCCTGAATCATGATAAGGGCATACAATAAGTCCCTCCTGTTAGCCTTGCGGCAGGTTCCGTCACCAAGCAGCGGACATCCTGGGCCGTGGTCCCGGGTATGTACGGGACCCACTGTAAACATAGTTCGTTGATACCCCCGCTGGTTTCCAATAACAATCTTGCTTTACTCGGATATGGATCTATGTGTGCTGGGACGCTAGTTCACATAGCTAGATATCAGGGTAAGACGAGTATAATAATAATAACAATAATAAGACGCTAATTGTGGGTGTTGTATATGCTTGGATTACGGTGACATGAGATAAAGGTATATAGATGAGGGTTTCCTTGTTTGGATTACTCCTCGAGGTACTAGTCTCATGAGGCCGTAGCTTAAGCTTATATAATGCCCTTTCATTTTTACCATATTTGCTTGTACTGGTTTTACCTCGGATTTCCGATTTTATGAGGATTATAATATTAACTGCTCATGCCCTGCTTTATCCCTGGTATCCATCTGCCTCCTGTTCATTATCTTATCATGCCCTGAGTGCAGTCGGATTGTATGTGCTTGGATTGGTGACATAAGATAAGGGTATATATATGAGGGTTTCCTTGTTTGGATTATTCCTTCGACGTACTAGTCTTATGGAGCCGTGATCTGAAACCATACAATCAGATTTGCTCATTCTCAGCTTTATTGCTTTACATATGCTTATCCTTGCTCGCCACTTGGCTTAGTATCACCACTCGCCTGGGGAGTTTTCATCTGACTCCCCTGGATTCTCATGTCCAGGTCATGGAGCTTGAGCCTGTGGATTCTCACTGTTGCTGATCAGAGTGGCGCGGCGGTAGCGTGGATCTCCAGCAGACCGTTCAGAGCTCTATTCTTCCAGGCCCCCTGTGTGCCTCTCGAGTTTTCCTTTAGTAAACTCGTGAGTGCCCTTTTGTACTATTCATCCATGTACATCTGCTTGTAATCTCGCAATTGCGCATGTCAGTGATGTAATATTCATGTAATATTGGATCACCTCTGGTGATAACTTTGTAATTGTACTCATGTGTTGGAATGTATAATGCACCACTTGCTTCCGTACTCTGATTCTTGCCTGTACTGATGCTTAGCGTATATACGTGAAGGTACTTCTGACTTGCGTATATACGTTGCAGTAATGTCTCCGTATCCGCCAGGATCGGGGCGTTACAGGTTGGTATCAGAGCTTAGGCTCTCACCTCCTCAGTACGTCCAGACGGCAAATTAATGGTAAAGAAATTTGCAACTGGAATGCATGAGTCTTGGTTATACAATCCAACTACAAGTACAAAGTTATCCATTCTCTCTTGATAATCTTATCCTTGAATTCTGAAGTTATCAAATCCTTTCATACTTCAGTTTCTTGTTATTCTTGGACCAACTCGACATGAAAAGATGGGGAAATCATAACGGTTCTGGTTCTTCCTAGGGTAACCCTAATGGAGAAAATCTTGATTTAAGACTATCTCTGCAAGATATGATGAGACACGATCAAGTATAGATGAAGGTCCCGCACCAAGGATCATTGTTTGCACTCCGGGAACAGAAGCCAGGCGACATGTTGGATTTCAGGAAACTACAGCCGGCAATCTTTTCAAGCATGAAGAAGCCCTGGATGCATAGCAGTGGTCAGTAAACCTGATGGGTCTTCTAAGTCAACTTGGGTCCCTGACGAGAACTAGGTGAAAATGATCAAAATACAGTTAGAAGATGTAGCCTGGATGTAGTAGTTGGCGGAAGCAGCGAGACTGGGAAGGCCCAACACTTGGGACTAGTCCTCGAAGGATTTCTATAGGAAATGATTTATCAAATTGCGGTAGGGGGATTGGATTGTAAATAAGTACACTGCAAAATTCCTAAGGTATAGTCGGTCGGTGTTTTACATGGTGGCCGATAAGGAGAACCGAGCAAGCAATATCTTAGTGAGAAATGAAGATGAAGAGCAGGATGTTTCTTATCCCCAAGCAGCCCAAGGAGAATTCTCAAGTTCTTCAGTCATCATCCGGGAAGTGGAATGGACCCAGAGAAGAAAGATTAGGATGAGTTGCAGATGAAGTTGGTGAAGAGACCCTCTTAATTGATGGAAGTGAAGGCTCAGACAGGCCCTTGGATGCCCTATTAGCTAAGCCATCCCTCCAACCTTGCCCTCAACACATGACATGGGAGTATCATCTGAAGCCGAGCACTTAAACACAACCACCGGAGAGGTCATGAATTATGTCATACACCGTTCAGAGATTAGTTGAAATGCGACTTGACTGTTCAAGGAGACAGAGAACATCACACCAATCAGATCAACTCATCCTATCACCGTTGTGAGGGAATCTAGGACCTACTGTCAGAATAACCTCGCTTCATCCCCCAGCATTCAGCATGGAGTCGTATACAAAGGAGACTAAGAGTTAGGGCACATGGTAGAAGGAGGCAGCATAAAATCTGACTGAAGAGGAAGTCAGGATGCTCAAGACGATGGAGTAAGAACAGGAAGGATGCTCAATATCTGAAGGAGGAACCCTGAAAGGACTGACCGTAACTAATTATTCCCATTTTTAGCATGTCCGGGAGTTGGTAAACTTCTCTATATCATATCCTCCTCATTGCACTATCACCATCAATCCTAGTCCGTCCTATCTCTCCCTGTTTTACGATTCCTATCTTTCCTATTTTTGCTATTCTGATTTTTATAATCTTTATGCCAACTTAAGATATGCGTAGACTAGTGAGGTAATAGCAGGGCAGATGTAGTCACTCTCATTATGTTCTGGCATTCCTCGACTCTGGTATATCACATTGTCTTATACTGGGCAGATCTTCGGCCTCGCATTATATTCTTGTATTTATGGATACATCATGGGAGACTAGTACATCAAGCAGAGTAGTCGTCACTCATATAGTCAGATAGATTGCATCATTTCATGAGGAATGTCAGTAATTCAGAATCAGGACTTCTGGCAGATAGAGTTATGATATTTTTTTATTACTCTAATAGCGATCATGATTTCTTCGACGATGTTCATGAACTCGGGTGTTCTCAGAGCTAATCTGCAGTCAGGTTTTATTCAGAAGACAGCGTTCGGGACACGTCTCAGTTATTATAATTTCTTGATCATATTCTCAGAACCACTAACTCCTGGCAGTTTTTATTAAATTGGTGGACCAAAGGCTCCGCTAGCCTCGCCAAGCGAGGGTCGTGTTCTAGTCATCCGTGAACCTAACCGGGTGTGAGTTTCGCTGCACCCTGGTGCTTAGCATTTAGCGTTGTGTTACGCGCTGGCTTCGCCACGTGAGCTACGCCATATGCGAGCCTCGTAGAGCGTTAGCTTCGCGGCACCCTAATGTTTACACCTGAGCCGTGTTACGCGATGACCTCATCTAGGCTTGGTTTCATCCGTGGCTAGTTCCTTCAGTGCTTAGCACTCTAGCCATTCCTCGGATTTCTTCCGCCCAGCGTGCTTTCATGGATCTGCTGAACAGAGTTCCATCACTATATTTGAGCTATCTCCATGGCCTTGTCAATGATCCATTCTACAAATCTTGCAGGGCTCAGATATCTTCTTCCTGTTTCATCTGCAGTCGGTTTATCATTCATGAGTCAGTATTCCAAATTCTTTACAGTTATTCTTGGCTACGTCTTTCTGAGTTAACAAAGCCCAGTATACAGAAATTCTTAATTATTGGCCTTCTTGAATTATATTCAGTATTACCAGGATTTTCTTTACCATGGGTATTCTGGTCTATTCTCGGAGGATTAGTATGTATGCAGCACGTCAGCGATTCTACTGCAGAAGGACAACATCCCGCCATGTAGGGTTTCATTATATTATGAATTTCAGCACTATGGAATTCTATGGATTTCATCAGCCTTGGTTCACAGTTGATTGAAGTATTATTGATTATCTCAGCTCACTCTATATTATTCAGAATGGGGTTCTGACAGCGTACTTGCATAAGCAGACATTGAGTCAGTATTATTATGGCACGTCAGAGGATGTATATATACGGCAGAAGTACAGAGATGTCTCAGTCTTGAGTTAGCCGTTCAGTCGATCTGGGAGAACAGCTCATAGTTATTCATATCTTGATTGGCATAATCCTCATTCTACCTTTTTTGTGTTCATTTCACCCCTTATCGAAATTGCGAGGACGCAATTTTTGTAAGGTGGATGGATTGTAACACCCCGCTCCCGAATACGTACTTAGTTGCGTATTCAGATTTTTCGACCGTATTTTTCGATTTACTTCTTGTATTTGTTTTGTATTATGAATTATTTATATGATCGTTTTGTCTTGGATTTGGATTCGTGAACTCGGAGTCAGCCCTAGTCTGAACCGAGGGCCCGATCCTAGAGTATTGTTCGATTTGGACATTCTGGTATTCCGATTTGACCGATTTCAGTTTTGAACATTGTTTTCCAATATTCTAGATTTTCTATGATTTTCTGGAATTTTCCTTGATTAAGTTGAAAATCTTCAAACCGGTGTCGATCAATACCGCTGACCGATTCCCAAATTTTTAATTTACAAACTGTTTGGAATTTCTAAAAGTGCCTTTGGACATTATTTCTTAAAATCACATTTCCTGTCTAAATACTTTTTCTGAGGATTTTATGAATTTATGAAAATTCTATCGGTGTCGGTATCGACCGGTATCGCCGGAAGATTCCAGGATTTTTATTTTGAAAACTACATTATATTTTTGGATTCCGATTTCACCAACAACTTAGAATAATATTTTCTATTTTTGAGGATTTTTCGGAAGGATTCTGGAACAGTCGATTTTCGCGACTATATATATATATTATTATTTTTCTTTCAAACTTGTCTTTTCTTCTCTTTCCTTTCCCTTCTCCCAACGACCCAGCAGCCCACTCCCCTCCACATGGGCCGCGTCCCATCACCATCACCCCCATCACATCCATCATCATTTCCCCTTTTTTCCTTTTTCTTTTTCTTTTCTTTCTTTTTTTCTTTTCTTCTTCTTCTCTTCTCCCCATTCCTCTTCACTTCTCCTTTCTCTCCATGGGAGAGCCCAGCCGACCCCACCTCCGGCCACCATCTCCGGCCAAGCTCCATCACCAACAACAACAACTTCTCCATCTCCTCCTTCCTCAGAGTCATCACCACTTCCACCTTCCTCTTCTTCTTCCATCAATTCCACAATCAACCACCTCCATCACCTCCTTCTCCCCAAAATACCACCACCTCAACCACCCACTCCTCTCCTCCTCCCATCACCCCAATTCCTCCACCACACCTCCAATCAACCACAAATTCACCAAACCCATCACCACCATAAAACCCCAAACCAACTCATCCCCCTTCCCTCACTTTCGGGGTGGCCGGAGCCACCCCTGGGTTCGGCGCCGCCGGCGCCCTGCCGGCGGCCGCGGGGGCCCAGGGGCCCACCTGGGCCCCTGTGCGTGGCCAGAGAGGGGGGCAAACCCCCTCTCTCTCTCTGTTGCAGGGGGCAACAGCCCCCTGGTTTCTTGCTGGAGGGGGGAAAAGCCCCCTCCTCTGTGATCTGTTGTGGGGGCGGCGCCCCCACCTTCCCTTGCCGGCGGCCGGCGCCGTCCGGCGCCGCCGCATGGCCGGCGGCCAGGCCGGGCACCCCAACAGGGTGCTGTGCGTAGATCCAGGGAGGGGCAAAGCCCCTTCCCTGTTGACTTTTTCCCTGGGTCCCCCTTGTTTTCTCTCTCCTGGGACCCCCATTTTCCCTCTCCTCTCCTCCTGGGTTCCTCTCTCTCCCTTGGACTTTCTCTCTCTCTCTCTACCCTCTCTCTCTTCAACTCCTTGTCCCTCTTTGTGACTTGCCGACGCGGATCTCACCCCGCGCGCAGACGTCCCCTTTCAACGCGACCTTCGCGTTATCGTCTCGTCACGACGCAAGGCTAATAACCGCGTCTGTGATCTCCTCGTGCTAGCGCGATGCGGACCCCACGGCCGCATCCGCGTTTCCCTCGTGCCCTGATTTGAACGCGGGTCTCGACCCCGCGTTTGTGGTGTCCTCACAACGCGACTCCCGCGTCTGTGATTCTCCGCGTCCGTGTTCTTCTCCGATGGCGCGACTTAGGACCGGCTCCTCCTTTTGGATTGGGGCCGCGTTCTTCCCCGTTGGCAAGGCTTAGGGCCGGTACCCTCCTTTTTGGATTGGGGCGAACATCCCTTCGTCGGGCACAACAAAGGAAGTACCATTCCTCCTCTCTGTCTGTTTTCTAACGCGGATCACAGCCCCGCGTTGTGGTATCTTCGCAGAGCGACCCCCGCGTCTGCTCTTTCCCGCGTCTGTTATTCCTGCGACGCGACTCCCGCGTCTGCGACCCTCGCGTCTCACTTTCCAGGCCCGCGTCTCCCTGTGTCTCTTTCTCTCCCCATATTTATATTATAATATATTATTGGCGCGTGCGCGAGTTCCAGGGATTCCAGACTTATCGGCTTTCCGATGATTTAGGCGAGTGTCCTCGCTCTCGCCTCCATTTGGGTTTCCCCGCTTCGTCGGGTCGACATATATTTCATTCCCTGTTTTCATGTATTTTGTATTGGGCTGAGTCCCTGTATTTGTGTATGGCCGAGTGCCAATCTCTGGACATGTATTGCTCTGTGACGAATGCTTGTACTAGGGTAGTTTACTTCTTGTACTCATACCATGCCTGTGATGTATTGTACTGCCCTATACCATACTTGGCTTCCGGACCCCTTCAACCTCCGGTCCCTCACTGTCTCGGAAGAGGCGTGATTGGGATCGTCAGGTTTCTCAGCTCCGCCTGGTTATCATGATCAGCGTTCAGCGCTTTACCACTAGATTCGTCTAGGCGAGTTGCTGCCGGATTTACTGCTCGTACTTCAGTCGAGTCGTCCCGGTAACCTCGCCAGACGCTCCAGTGTTAAATACTGTTTGCTGTCGGTACTTCCAGCTTGTTCCGCTCCGCTTTGTTTGTGCTCAGCTACTATTCTACCCCATGCCATTACTTCATGCCTGACACCTGCCTATACTACTTGTCGTTTTCATATTACTTTTAACACATGTATATCACCTGTCAACTGATGTATTATCATCTAACACCTGACATGCTACTATTTGGCAAGACCCTGGTTATGACATGACTTGCCACCAGACTTATATCAATCTCTTGACATGACTGGTTACCTGTCTAATATCAATCATCCTGTCATGCTATCACTTGACACCCAGCATGATATACTTGACCTGTGATTATCACATTTACGGGAACCCTGCCTTGTTATCCTGTACTATGTACAGTGACCTGATATCCTGTACCATGATCAGTGACCTGTTATCCTGTATTATATACAGTGACCTGAACTCCTGAATTCCTGATCATGTCCTGCTCTTGTTATTCCCGTAAATTGATAATTAACCTAATAAATCATAAAGGAACAACTTGCATCGGGTCGGGGGAAACATGCGGCTATCAATACGTGTTCGTGTTTACAGTGGTATTAGGCATGTTTGTGCAACTAAAACTTCCGGTCTGACCTGTGGGCCTCCAGGCGACCGAGGGGAGTGCTGGCTCCCTCCTCCTGAATCATGATAAGGGCATACAATAAGTCCCTCCTGTTAGCCTGCGGCAGGTTCCGTCACCAAGCAGCGGAACATCCTGGGCCGTGGTCCCGGGTATGTACGGGACCCACTGTAAACATAGTTCGTTGATACCCCCGCTGGTTTCCAATAACAATCTTGCTTTACTCGGATATGGATCTATGTGTGCTGGGACGCTAGTTCCCATAGCTAGATATCAGGGTAAGACGGTATAATAATAATAACAATAATAAGACGCTAATTGTGGGTGTTGTATATGCTTGGATTACGGTGACATGAGATAAAGGTATATAGATGAGGGTTCCTTGTTTGGATTACTCCTCGAGTACTAGTCTCATGAGGCCGTAGCTTAAGCTTATATAATGCCCTTTCATTTTTACCATATTTGCTTGTACTGGTTTTACCTCGGATTTCCGGTTTTATGAGGATTATAATATTAACTGCTCATGCCCTGCTTTATCCCTGGTATCCATCTGCCTCCTGTTCATTATCTTATCATGCCCTGAGTGCAGTCGGATTGTATGTGCTTGGATTATGGTGACATAAGATAAGGGTATATATATGAGGTTTCCTTGTTTGGATTATTCCTTCGACGTACTAGTCTTATGGAGCCGTGATCTGAAACCATATAATCAGATTTGCTCATTCTCAGCTTATTGCTTTACATATGCTTATCCTTGCTCGCCACTTGGCTTTAGTATCACCACTCGCCTGGGGAGTTTCATCTGACTCCCCTGGATTCTCATGTCCAGGTCATGGAGCTTGGAGCCTGTGGATTCTCACTGTTGCTGATCAGAGTGGCGCGGCGGTAGCGTGGATCTCCAGCAGACCGTTCAGAGCTCTATTCTTCCAGGCCCCCTGTGTGCCTCTCGAGTTTTCCTTTAGTAAACTCGTGAGTGCCCTTTTGTACTATTCATCCATGTACATCTGCTTGTAATCTCGCAATTGCGCATGTCAGTGATGTAATATTCATGTAATATTGGATCACCTCTGGTGATAACTTGTAATTGTACTCATGTGTTGGAATGTATAATGCACCACTTGCTTCCGTACTCTGATTCTTGCCTGTACTGATGCTTAGCGTATATACGTGAAGGTACTTCTGACTTGCGTATATACGTTGCAGTAATGTCTCCGTATCCGCCAGGATCGGGGCGTTACAACAGGAGCCTTACCCCCATCACCCAGTGGTAGGACTAGGGTCAACTGCCCGAGGATTGGAAATAAAGACGCTAGGAGACCCCGGCTGCTGTACCTCGTCTCTCCCTTCATGAGCAGAAGGAAATTCGGGCTGAGTTGAGATTCCTGGAATCTCGACATCCTCTTCGCCCATTATGTCATCTCCGGTGACTCAGCATCACCAGCAATAAGGGGTCGCTCAACAGCTCCCCTTCCTCCACGGTCCTCGCTGCGTGACCTAGGAGCACGGACCAAGCTTGGAAATCTTCATCTTCCAGCGTTTCCTCAACTCTAATAGGGACACCTTCAGGAGGAACCTCAACTCCAGCAGAGATAGCTCTGGATTGAGAGACTTCAGCCGTTAAGTCCCTCCGAGCCTTCTTTGGGGCAGGCTCAACTACAGCAGAGCGTCGACGACGCTTCCTCGCCAATTGCTTCGACCTCCTTGCCGGTCGCGGCTCCACTCTCATTGCTGGTGGCTCCGCCCTCGTCGCTTGCGGCTTTGCCCTTGCCGGTCGCGGTGCCGCCCTCACTACTGGGGGCTCCTCCTCGATCGTTTCTCGACCTCCTCTGAGCTTTCAGGTACTGGTCGAGGAGTTTAGTACGTTTACTGGATTCAGACCTCTCCTCGAGACTGGCATTGATACTCTCAAGACATGAAGACTCCGGAATAAGATCTGACGTCTGGCCGGCTTGGGAGTACCAAATACAGAAGCTGAAGCTCATACGGCACTTAGGCGCCTCGTCGGGTAGATGGAACGTTGCTCCCGTCCCTCCAGCCACACTGTAATACCAAGCCCGAGCGCCTTCGAACAGGTTCCCGTCAAAGGCAAGTTGAGCATTGGGATTCCCGACGTAAAGCTGATCATAGCCAAATTGTCGGGCAAAACGACTTGGCATATACGGTTCGATAGTGCAGGAAGTTCCTTGGCGAAACAGCACATATCCTGGTCGTATATTGATCAACCACAGAAGGCTCCAGCAGGCAATTGCGAGAAGTCATCCCGCCCAGCGACATCCGTGAACAGCTCCCGGGGCTGCACCTTGAACCTCTGGAAAGCAGCGGTTGAGCTGGTAATTGGCGGCACAGGAAAGACGCTTCCTAATGTAATACAGGTAGGTGTCATGCCACTCTGAACGTTCCAGCCGCTGCACAAATGGGATATGATCCACGCCCCCACACGCCGCCGTCATTAGAGATGGGCAATGCATCACGTACCAAGCCATGAGGTACGTGTAAGGCAGCTCAATTCGCGGGTTGGGTGCCTCACCGTCGGGTTCCCCTCTGAGTCGGTATACGGCTCCCCACGAGAATTAGCAGTCTTTGGGGGTCCGCAGAAGCTCTTGGTCAACACCCGCAGCCCGCTTTGAATACCAGCCACCACGGCGGGAAGAAGGGCTATGGGTGGCCATGAGCCAAGAGTACCGCCGGGTACACCACATCTGCCACAATAACTTCATGTGGTAGCGTGGGCACCACACACCTCTTCAGCCACAACATCAGGAAGCCCGCCAACAGCGCCTGATCAGAAATAGGGGTCCGGGCTTGATGGTGAAAGCTCTCAAAGACCAAGTCAGGGTCGAAGCCGTCCTCGTTCGACTCCGTGGTGTAGAACTTGTCAGAAGCTGCGTCGATCCTGTCTTCAACTTCCCCACCAGAACTAGGAGCTAGTCGGATTACTGGGAGATCTTTATTGCTGACATTATTAAACAGATAATCAGCCCAGGATAGTTGCTTGACGCCTCCTGACCTCCAGGCAGTTGTCTGACCGCAGATGTAGAAATGGCACATTACCTCCCAGTAGGTCTCATACACTTGAGGAGATTCTTTTTCCAAAAGGCGCAGCTCCCTGGTGGTTGGGACAAATTCCTCGTAAGGAATATCCCTGACGACAACCCGGAGACCTCATACAATTCGTGTAGGGCAAGGCCCATCTCTCCAACCGGAGTAAAGAATGTCCCCGTCTGAGGATTGTAGCGCTCCAGAATCCCAAAGAAGTTATGGAACTCATCGGGACCCCCACTGCACGGCCCTGACTGCTGGGTACAGCCCCACACGCTTCAGCGGCCCCTCAAGATTGGTAAGGACAAAACCCACCATCCTACCCCACCGGTAATTCTCTGGAGAATGGACCCATCCATACGCACGGAAGTCGACAGGATAGTCACCCCCTGCTTCTATGAAGGAATTGAGGAAGGTGGTAGCAAGCTCTGGGATCTCTCCAATGGGATTTCAGGCTTGGACGACGCAGGGAACAGTCCGACAACTGACCCGTCATGACTATCATGGCGGTCTACCTTTTGGAGGCCAAAGTCACCAAGGGCGATCTCAGGGATATACTGGGAAATGTCCCATTCCATCTTTCGGGGAACAGACATGGTTTGAAAGTAGGACATCGGGAACATCCTCTCCATGTCTGAAAGAAAGAATCTTCCGTCCTTTATCTCACGGAGCCATTTATAGGTCCCCTCAGACACACGACGGCCATCATCATAGATATGATCCCCAAAGAAGAAGGCAGGCTTCTCTAACCTGACACCGTCATCCGTTTTGAGCGCGGCATCGGTCATAAGTGCCCGGAAGGTTCTCCTGTTAACATTAGAGAGCCTGCGATCCAGCAACTGGTCAGCAGTCACGGGGACACTCATTCTTTGCACAAAGGTCAAGCCCCGTCGGCACCACCCACGCGGCCAAAATGGTGCATCTTGGCAAGTGAACCTGAAACATGCGGCACTGCAAAAGAAAAAGACACTTGGTCAGATACTTTGCCAAAAATGAGGGAAGACGCTAAGTGTTCATAATTCAAAACGCAGCCGAGACATTGGACGCAGGAGTTATCATCCGCGTCCAGACCTGCGAACTTGCACCAAAACGCAGAAGAGATACTGGACGCAGGAATTTTTCGAATCCGCGTCCAGACCTGCAAAGCTGCGTTCTGCAAACCAAGACTTATGAAAATTCGAAGTACTTGGACTCAAACGCCAGATTCTACAAAATCGGCGGTTGAAGACACAGAACGCAAGGATCAAATCCGCGTTCTGCAACCAAGACTTGTGAAATTTCAAAGTGCTTGGACTCGGACGCCAGCGCCTGATGGCACAAAACGCGGCACAGAACGCATGGATCAAATCCGCGTTCTGCAAATCGCGTCCAGAGACCTTCACAATTAGAAATATTCTAAGTGAAGGACCCAGAGTGCAGAGTTCACCAGCGTCGGATCATCAGGCCCGCGCCCCGGTTATCATCTCAAGGACAGCGTCCGAGAATCAAACCGATCTTGTGTTAAAGGTCCTTAGGTTCTATGAACATGTTTTAATGGCGGAACCCACACCGAAGGTACATTTTTACCTCGGAAAACACCACCCCTCCTGCGCAGAGGAAGCATCTCTCTCAGCCTCGGCGACGGTCGCCCTTGAGGTCGATGCAGTCGGTTTTTGTCTGGGAGCCATTGAAGATCAAGAAATCCGAGCGAGGAGATGAATAGTTGAACAGAGAAGGAAGTCCTTTTTCTCAGAGAATGCGTTCGTTCAGAGAAGAAGATACATCTCTCCAACTGTTGCCTTTTTAGGCACGGAGATTCGCGAAGATACGCAGCGTTTGGCCCAATAAACGCTGCAGCGAATCGCTGCCTACGCGTGGAGCCAAATCATTGTTTAAACAGGGAAGATCATGCGTCGCGACCCCGCCACAAGTCAGAAGTTGACACGTGGAGCAGTTCATTTAATGAACCGGGGGATCCGCGCGCCAAAAGGCGAAATCTCGCCGTTTCCCCAGGCCACTGGCGCGTAATCATGACATGGCACAGGTGCGCGTCCCAAGTACGCGGCTCTTCGGTGGACATGCCCCGTCAGCATCATCATAAATGCACCCAGAAAATCGCGTCTGCATTTCAAGAGATGCGTCTCTCCAAAGTCCGCGTCCCTCAAACAGGCCAAACATCGCGTCTCGCTAAGAAGTCGCGTCTTAAAGCAGTCTCTGCTTTTTCAAAAGGGAACCTGCGTCCAGTCTCCTGCTTCTGCAAGTCAGTTCAACAGTACACTGACGCAAACAGACAACCAACCACTCCCGGCCAAAAGCGCACCCGTGACAGACTAAAAGCAATCGGGGAGGTCTAGACTGTGTATCTAGACACTCAACACGATCAACTCTGACGGCTTCAAAGAGTTCAACAGTACACTCACGAAGACCAATTCCAGATAAGATCAAACCCGAAGCATCAACAGTCCAGTCATAAACGCGAACACGGCTAAGATCCAAAGTATTCCGAAATCCGTCCCATTCAACTGCGGAATATCAGAAACTTTGGAGGGGGTTCTGTAGGCTGTCTAAAAATGACTAACAGACCAGCCATTAAGGAAGCAGAGTCTCAAGCTCTAGACGCGAGGAATCAATGCTCGCGTCTCAGCATTAAGACGCGTTGGCTCTACACCCGCGTCTCAACGTTCAGACGCGTCGGCCCGAAGCCCGCGTCTCAGCATCAAGGCGCGTCGGCCCGACGCCCGCGCCTCAGCATCCAGACGTGAAGGCCTGAAGCCCGCGTCTCAAACTTCAAGGCGCGTTTGGCTCGACGCCCGCGTCTCAAACTTCAAGGCGGCGTTCGGCCCAACGCCCGCGTCTCAGTTGCAACTGCCCTGATTGCGGGGCCAGTCACCGCGCATGTAGTGGGTAGTGGCCCCCTCATTCGGGGCGTTTTTCAGGAGGCACCTTCACCCCCTGAGACCCCTATAAATAGTCTTGTTTGCTATGAGGAGGGGCGAAGATCGGAGTTTGAAGGAAGGGAGCTTTGAGATAAGGCATCATCAAAATCGATCGAATCCAGGCAAGAGGATCATCAAGAGGGAAGCACGACTCTTCAGCGAGCTTACTGAGTACTAGCCGCTCTTCGCCTACCTCCTCTTTGAGAGTTTTGGTAGACGGAGCTGAGTTACTCTTTCTACCGACCGAAGAAAGAAGACCCCCGACGGTCCAGGACGGTCATCTGGTCAACGGGAACAAGATTCACTCTCCATCGCCACACGAAGAACCCAGCTTTAAACAAAGGGAAGATTCAGACATCCTCCCTCCCTTGTAACTGGAAAAAGAGGAAGAGTAGTTCTTTTGGTTGTAATCGTTTCGCTTGAATCAGGAAATCTTTTACAGCTAAAACCACTTTCTCCGACCACCAAATTTTTCGGCCCCTACAGCCTCTGAGCTCTTTGAGGTTCCTCGGTGGATGCATGTCCTGGATGGCTTTGACTTTGTCTGGGTCCAGATGAATCCCTTTCGATGTGACAACGAACCCAAGGAATTTGCCGCTGGATACTCCTAAAAAGGATTTTGTCGGTTCATTTTCAACTGATGAGCCCGCATTATGTCGAACATCGTTCTCAGATCGCGAAGATGCTCATCTTTGCTGCGGCTTTTGACGGCAATGTCGTCAACATAGCATTCCACCGTCTTTCGGAGATGGTCCGCGGAAGATCATGCTCATCGCCCCTGGTAGGTTGCTTCCGGCGTTCTTCAGTCCGAAGGGCATTACAGTGTAGCAGTATACTCCCAATGGCGTTCGGAAAGAAGTATGCTTCTCGTCATCAGATCATCTTGATCTGTTTGTACCCTGAGAAGCCGTCCATGAAGGACATCCTTTCGAACCCGCATGTGTTGTCGATCATGACATCAGTGATTGGCAGTGGAATTCATCTTTGGGACAGGCCGTATTGAGATCACGGTAGTCGATGCAGATCCGTTTTTCCCATTCTTCTTGAGGACGGGGACTATGTTAGCCACCCAATCTGGATGTTGTTCCTCCCGGATGAAGCCACAAGCAATGAGCTTATGAACTTCAGCTTCAATAGCCTCCATGATGTTTGGGCGGAACCGACGTTGTTGCTGCTTGACTGGCTTAAACGTCGGGCTTGATGTTTAGACGGTGCATAGCGACCTGTGGATCAAGTCCAGGCATGTCTTCATAGCTCTAGGCGAAGACATCTATATACTCTTTTACGAGCATTATCATTCTTCCTTTTCGATAAGTGTAGGCTTTCACTTATGAAAATCGGTTTGGGATGATCTTGACTGCCCAAGTTGACCTGGATCACCTTGTCTTCGGTAGGTGACTCGCGCAGCTCAAACCGCTTTCCCATTGAAGGCTCAATTGCTGGGCCCATGATTCCTCATCGGCAACCTCTGCGGGTTCCAACTGACTGCTTGAAGTCATGAGGCTTTCGAATATCCCTCCTATGCTGACATCAGAATCCCATTCGAGGATGAGGCCGACTGTGATGGAATCGATCCATCGCCTTTGACCTGAACTGTTGTTGATGATGTGGGTGTGACATACCTAACCCCCTGCGTGTACTATCATAGTAATTTGCAGGTTTCCCCTCTTGGGACGGAGTTACGCATCAAGCTGCGTCTTCCTTTTCCGAAGTTTAGGCCCGCTCCCTGCTTCAGGTTGTAACCCATCTTCTTCATAATATGGCGCGCTGATGGTGCGTAATGAAAGAACTGTGGAGCATCCGACTCTGAGCTTGAGTCTGTAGTTGAGAATCTTCCTGGCCGGGCTCTGCCGAAGATTATCGTCGCCTGGCCTTGCTTGGACGGAGGGACTACCAGCGTGGCCCCTTCTACGGCTTCCACAGATGTGCTAGCCACACTCGGCTTATGTACGGGCATATGAAAGAGTCATCCATTATGGATTTAATCGACTCGATGCTCGCAGGATAATCAAAAGAAATATTATCATTAATTATCCATTCGCCTTCCTCTTCAGAAGGGATCTTACATCGGGGATCATTAAAGCATGCTACAATTGGCTCGCCAATCAGAATGGCTGGCATGCTCGTTTCGGATTCCGAATCCGCCTCATTGCCACTATCATCATCGTCTGGCAATAGTTCTCTCCCCGTTCCACTAGCCTCTTGATATAGGAGAGCATCAGTGAAGTAGTTTTCCACCCCCTTGAAGGGTTGCTTCTCAGCGAAGAACAGTTCGTACTGTCGCATTATCTTCAACATTTTGAAGCACTGATGGAGAGTGGAAGGAACGATCCAGTTGGCATGGATCCATGGTCGTCCCAGTAGCAGTTGTATGATGTGTCCGCATCGATGACATAACATGTCACCTCTGACTTCAGGCTTCCGATTCTGCAGCGGAGCCGAATCTTCCCAAGTGGATGACTGCTCCCGACATTGAAACCGTATATTGTAGTGGTGGTTGCGGACAACCTGTACAATGGTATGCCGAGGAATAGAGGAGCCTTTTGGGGATGATGCTGAGTGCAGACCCCGGATCGACTTGTACTCTTTCAATGCTGTTGAACCGATATATCCAGTATAGTACAGAGGTCGATCATGCTTGTTGTCTTTGAGAAGCATATCTCCGCCGTAAAGGTAATAGCAGGCACCTTGGATTGCGCGTGATGACACTCTGAGCAGGAAGGCCGCATCTCAACGCTAGGAAACCTCGGGCATGGCTGTCAGAAAGGACTCCGAGTTGGCCAGCGCATCTCTGAGTGCCTCTCTTGTCTCTTTAGAGAGACGAAGAAGCTCGTGTATTGTGATACGAGCCGGGATATTGGCTAAGTGGGCCAATATATCAAAGCGAAAGGGGCGTGTCCAGCCCTTGGCTTGGCGTTTCTTCAACATATGGTCGAACCGCACCTCCTTAGGCTTTTCCTTTCCCTTGGCTGGAATTGGAGTGGATGCCGGCATTGGTACTGACGTCGTTTGCTGCTGTATCTCGTCAGTAGGCTTGTCATACTGTCTTTGATATGACTTTCCAGACCGGGTGCCCGTCTGTTGGGGCGCATCTGCCTGCACTGTACAGGCTTGCTTCTCTCCCTCTGAATCGCTGAGGGAAGTCGAAGTAAGATTACCATCATCTGGCAGGACAGAGATGACATTGCAGGACTTGCCCTTTTGCTGAGAGTCCTTCGACGTCCGCTGTACGTCTTGGACGAGGTCAGGGTGTATCCACATAACTTCCCCCGTCTCCAATGTCAAAGGGACGAGACCCTTGTTGTATTGAGTGATGGCTGGATGATGCTTGACTTCCAACCGCGGCGCCGGGGCTGAATAGGTCCCGTCAGGAACTGCGACCTTCTGGGCAGTGCCGAACTCAAGAGTTACCATATTGGCAGTGACTTTCTTCTGTTCCGTCTTCAGTGTGAGGACTCCGGCGTCGACCAAGGCTTGAATTCTATCCTTAAGAACATAGCACTTGTCAGTAGGATGGTGGATCATCCTGTGGTAGAGGCAGTACTTGGGATCATTTGTGCGCCCTATCTCATCAGGGCGTCGAGCATCTGGCAGCTTCATCTTATTCCCTTTGTGGAGCAGATGGAATATCGTGACCACCTGGTCGTCTCTGAAGGAGTACTGTTTAGGAGGGAACTTGGGCTCCTGATTGTTGAAGCCGCTCTTCTTGGCCTTTGACTGCATGTCCCCGGTCAGCTCGACGGACATAATTTCCTTCCCTTTAGCTTGGGAAGACTGCGGAGATCGCTGCGCCCTTTGTTGTTCGCGCCCCATTTGCTTCTAGGGGCGGATGGCTCGAACTTTTTAGCCGATTTCTCGGCTATCTCAGCTTGTTCGACCAGTTCCTTCCAGTATGGGCTTTGACAGCCCCCATGCGGACTTCTACTTGATCCAAGAAGTGTGTCTGCATGTCTGTAAAAGCATGGGTATAGGTATCCCTGCTGGGCACATCAGAGATAGATTTCTGAACCGCTCAATGTATTCACGGACAGATTCGCCTTTCCTCTGCACAGTGGAAAGGAGCTTGTCCATGGTTACTTCGGTGTCATCCTCATAGAAGCGAGAGAGGAACCGAGTTTTCAGGTCGACCCAGGAATTGATAGAGCCCTGGGAGGCTTCGGAACCAGTCGAATGCCACCCCTTTCAAGGTGCCGATGAACAACCTAGCCATGATGGCGTCGTTGTTTAAACATTACCGGTCTGGGACCGGAATAGTAAATGTGCTGATTGGGCGAGCTCTTACCATCATACGTATGCAACGTTGGTGGTTTGAACTTTGGCGGATATGGCACTGAATCCATTCCAGTGGGTAAGGACGGACTACCCCCACTTTCTTCAATTCATCCTTCTGAGCCAGGGATGAAATTTGAACTTGAAGGCCTTTAAGGACTTCAGCATCTAGGGAAGAACCTCCCTTGATTTCGGATCATTGCTAAAGTGTCCCTCCTCATCGTGGTGGCTTCCGGTATCATCGCCGCCCCGATTGCTAAGGAGTTGGGCAGCATCTGTTGAATATTGTCCGGGCTTCCTGCTGGGTCCTGGAGGTTTGCTCTTGAGCTTCCAACGCCGACGAAGGTCATCATTGGCGTTATCGGTCATATTGACCGATGCTTTGTCCGTTCGCACAGAACTGACTGTTGCTGAAGAGGCATACCCGCTGTCTTCATCTTCTCCATCGGATGATTGGGGTGACCGCCTGGGCTGTGGCACGGTTGGGACCGTCGAGAGGAAGGCTGCTCATATTATAGGGTATCGCCACCCTGGATCTGTGTTTCGGAAACACCTTCTTCTTGCACCAAGACTTCACCCAAGCCCGGGCTATAATCTGGATCTGGGGAGCCGAAAGGGGTATCATCAGATGTATGACCTTCCCTGTGTCGCTCTCGTTCTCTTCCGGTCATGTTGACGGACGCGAAGGCTGGGCCTCGCGAAGTGCTCCTTTCATGATGCTTCTCTGTGGCATGTGTGGACAACCGGTCAAGCACCGATTGACGGTGCGGAGATGCAGCCTTGATGGATATTGCCGACAGCGGGCTGAATGGATTGTCACAAGTCGGCATCCTCTTTGACAACAAGGGAAGTGTTTTGAGAGACTCCAATTCCCGCTTGTTTGTCAAGAATTGTCGCAGTTAGGCTCAACAGAGCCTGAACAAACCCATGGAGAGGCCTTTCTTAGCGTACAAGGGATGATGCTCCGTTCTTCTTATCCCTGCAGAAGGGATTAGTACTGAATAGTACTTTTGCGCTAGCTTCACCGACGGGTGCGAGCTTAGTGCCTGATGAATTGGGAAGCGGAGCACGCTATGGTGCTTTGCCCGCTATTCTGCTGCGAAGGGATCAACCTCAGATAACACTGCGGTCTTAGCCTTGCGGCCGCGAACCCAGTGAATTCGTTGTGTGTCAATAGCTTCGCTTGTGGAAGCGAGGCTGACAAAAGGCTTTGCTGCCCTTGATTCAGGTGACGGTATGATTGCCGTCGTGACTTCATGGCTGGCAGCGTCATCAGGGCAGATGGGCATCTTACCCTTTTCTTCGCGGGAGAGGCGCAGTCTCGGCATGACTATACCGGGAGCTTGGTTGAAGACTCCTGTTTAGGCTTCCATATCAGCCTTGACAGGGGTCTTCTAGGTTCGCAGGAACCTGAATAGCCACAAGCGGGGCTGTGGGGTGCTGGCAAAATTCCGCCTCTGGTTTCTGATCTGAAACCTGGGCATGAAGACCTTCCTGTGCTTCCGTGCTCGAAGCGTCAGGCCACCCCCAGAGAGGACTTCTTCAATCTTCCTTGATCGATCTGGATAACCAGGTTCTCAAAAGTGCAGGATCTGGGCTGCGGGCATGTTTCCTTGTTGCGCCAGAGAACTGCGGCAGGTTTGTAGAGACCTTTTCCGTTTCGCTGTAATACCTCGTTTCCGTCATACGTACTAAGTTGCGTGTTCTGATTTTCGATCGTATTTCTGATTTCCTCCCGTATTTGACCAATTTCAATTTCAAATGTCATTTTCTAATATATTAGATTTTATGTGATTTTC
>JAVJIF010033957.1:0-129588 GCA_038442645.1 Agave tequilana
GGCTGAGAGAGTTTTCTCAGCCTGCGGGCGTGGCACATCACCGCCCCACATCTGTTAAAAAATTTGGCGGACAAAATCCTGTAAAATCCCGCCCAATTTAATGCCAGTCACCTCAACATTGTATTTCCGAAATACCCTCCATCACAACCTTTTACCTTATTGTAAAAAAAATAGTCTTCCAAAAAATTTACGGCTCTAAAACTTCAACCGGCGGTTATTGATCCAATTAGTTCTTTTCCTTCAAAAATTTCATCCGTTTTTGAAAAAAATTATTTGCAACTGATGGCGCCTAAGAAATCATCCGTCGAAAAGGTACCACAAAATTGATATTTTCAAAAATTTTTAGGGTTTTGAGTATTTTCATAGTTTTAAATTTTTTCAGATTTATTTCTGAAGTCGCATTTTTTTTTAAAATTTTTTTAAATATTGGGAAACATGGTCGCAATTACGAAAAGAGATTTTCAAACTTTAGACATAAAGGTCCTATTTTTTGAAAAGTTTTTATTATTTACTTCTATTTTTACTGTGTCGCAGTTCAGATCTGTGCGACTTTGGAAATTTTTTTTTTTTACCTTTCCTTGTAGACGAATGCGACGTTGGTCGCAGTATATGAAATTTACTTTTTTTTCTCACATACTGACGACATGGGGGTCGCAGTTGTTTAAATCAGAGTTGTAGTCTCAAGTCATCACCAAGGTCGCAGTTTATTTTAAATAATATGTTTTATCAAACTTGTGTCGCAGTTGTTTCTGTTTGAACTGTAGTCTTATGCGACCTTGGTCGCACTGTTGACTAGGTCGCAGTTGTTCTGATTGCACTGTAGTCTTATGCGACCTTGATCGTAGTGCGACCCTGGTCGCAATGCGACCTTGGTCGCAGTACGTTCTAGGGTCGCAGTTGTTATTGATTGCACCGTAGTATTTTCTGACTTTTTCAATAATCATTGGTCTAAAGTGTTTAATTTTTCTTCCTACGTAGGTAAACAACAGATACAGGTTCGTCCTCTGAGATCAAGCATAAAACCAATGTGCCAGTTAATGAAGAAAATAAGAAGTACATACCGGCAAATTTCGTAGAGGCGATGAAGAATACCCCATTTGGCCAAATCTTCATGGCGTTTTACAATGAAGAATTTGCGGCTGAAAAGGCTCTTAAATCAAACTTGCCGTACTGCGTATTTTAGACCAGTATGACAGTAATACAAGGATCTTTACAATTGGGGGCAAAGAGATTGAGTTAACAGTGGAGGATGTTGCCCTTACTTTTGGTCTACCTGTCAATGGAGTAGATTTTGTGATGAATAAGACATGTACGCTGAAGGATAGAGGGTTATAAAACATTTTTTCCCCAATATAAAGAAGATCACAAAAGTATCTATTGAAAATGCTTTGGATGATCTTCTTGTCAAGAGGAGGAGGAGGGATATATTAGATGTGACACAGGATGAACAATTTGAGCAGCAAATGTCTATGAAGGAAATTATAAGAGACATAAATAGACTTGCAGCTCAAGACTTTACCACATTAGTCATCCTGTACATGTCGGCCACTCTTTTCTTCTCTGGCAGTAAATGCACGGTGCCGTGGTATATTGTGAACAGATTGCCAATATGCAACTGATGAGGACAATATGCTGGGCAAAAGCTGTTTGGCAATTCCTGATTGAGTCAATGAACATCTTCAGGCAAGCCACGTACGAGCTGCAAGGATGCTCCGTGCAAATTATTGTAAGTAGAAATCTGAAATTTGGCCAACATTGTATGAAATTTCCCATAAATTGAGAAAATTTGTGGAAACTAATTTATTTTTTAATTTTTGGCAGTATTGGCTGTGTGAGAGGGCACCTATTTTTGATCAGAGGTCTGGTTTGGAGGAAAAAACCCCACGCGCAGTAAGATGGACCTCCAAAATATTGGCAGATCTCTACTTGAAGTTGATCTAAAAAGATTGACAGCAATATTGTAAGTTAAACTTCTTTTTATGTGTAGTACAAATAAAATGCGACCATAGTCGCAGTATTGAGTACCAAGGTCGCAGTTCGTTTTCTGCCTGACAAATAATGTGCGACCATGGTCGCATTCTCTTGAAAATACCCTTTTCAACAGAAATGCGACCATGGTCGCAGTGTTGAGCTGCATGTCTTGGCAGATAAATTTATGCACGACTGCGACCATGGTCGCAGTGTTGAGCTGCATGTCTTGGCAGATAATTTATGCACGACAAACATACTGCGACCATGGTCGCAATCTTATCTAAAATATTTCATAAATAAACTGCGACCATGGTCGCAGTATCATTATTTCATTGTTTTATTTTTAGCTTACCTTTATTCTGTTTTTTTTCAGATTTTGAGTCGAATGGCCAACATCTCTAATGATGAAAAAATATGGTTGGCCTTCCAGTTGAAGGGGAGAGGATGAGGAAGAAGAAGCAGCAGAAGATGAAGATGAAGATGAAGGTGAAGAAAAAGAAGAAGAAGAAGGTGAAAGTGAAGGAGAAGAAGGAGGCCATACATTGAATGAGGCTGACATCCCGGCGGAAAAGGAGCCAGATCAAGCTGAAACGAGTGAGCAAGAACCAATTTTTGAAGGTTATTTGCCACCTACACCGGATGATCAAGCAGCAGAAATAAAACGATTGAGGTCTGCAAATCAGCTCTTGAGAGATTATGTTTCTCAGCTTGAAAAAAAGATTGAAAATATGGAGACAGAGAAAAAAATCGAGGCTGAATTAAAATTAAAAAAAGAAGAGAAAAAAAGAGAAGAAAAACCAAAGAAGGCAACAGGAGAATAAAAGAAGGGAAGAGGAGGAGAATGAAAGGAGGAAGAGGGAAGAGGAAGAGAAAGAGAAGGAGAAGAAGAGGGAAGAAGAGAAGAAAAGGAGAACAGGAGGAGAGAAGTGGAGGAGAAGGAGGAGAATAGAAGAAGGGAAGAGGAGGAGAATGAAAGGAGAATGAGGGAAGAAGAGGAGAAGAAGAAGAGGAGGGAAAAGGAGGAGAAGGAGAAGAGGAGGAGGGAAGAGGAGGGGCAGGAGAGGAGAGGAGGGAGGAGGAAGAGAATGAGAAGAAGAGGAGGAGGGCGCAGATGGAGAACAAAAGAATGAAGGAGCAGATGGAGAAGCAGGCTGAAGAGGAGAAGAAGAAAAAACTGGAAGAGGATAAAATCATGGGTTCTGAGTCTGTTTTAATTATTGCTGGGGAAGATATTCCAAGTTTTTCTCTGGATCTAAGTCAAATGACTCAAGAAATCCAAAGAGATAGAGCTTCTGAAGAAGAAATTCAAGAACATACTCCGCCTCAGAAGCAACCCTCAAAAGAAGCTGTTTTGGAAACCTCTAAAGGAACAATAGAAAGGGGAGTCAAAGAACGAAAGCGCGCTGAAAGAGATCGTGATGACTCCGACTTTGTTTATCCAAAACAGAAGAAAAAAAAATGAAAATCCTCTTCCACAGCCTGCGGCTGCGAGTTCTACCGCTGGTTTCGGCGACAAAGAGATTTCCTCCACATCGAGAATTGACCGAAACCACATCATACAGAATTCTGCAGCCCCATCAACAACATCTTATAAAAAAATCTTCGACAAGTCCTACTCTGAGTAAGTTAATTCATATCCAAAAAATTTCTGTTATACCTTTATATAAGAACAATTAAATTACTAACTTTGTTTTAAATATCTTGCAGTTCTACTGCGTATCAGGATACCAATAATTCAATCATCATTTCAAGGAATGACATTGAGGACCTGATGTTCAGTAAAGACTTAGATTCAAATGTAATTCATTTCTACATGCAGCATCTTGAGAAAAGAGAAGGATTAAAAAGCATATTCTTCCGAAGCGAAGCTGGGTAAAATCTACTTTCTCCTTTACGGTTTAATGTAATATCAACTCTGGAACAGATTACTAATATTCTCTATGTAGGCATAAATCATGTACTGCGACTAAGGTCGCAGTGAATAATTAAATGTACTGCTACTAACACATGTACTGCGACCAAGGTCGCAGTTTATAATTAAAATGTATTGCTACTAACTCAGGTACTGCGACAAAATGTAACAGCTGCGACCTGCGACCAAGGTCGGATCTGCGACCAAGGTCGCAGTTTATAATTAAAATGTATTGCTACTAACTCAGGTACTGCGACAAAAAGTAACAGATAAGAGCTGCGACCAAGGTCGGAGCTGCGACCAAGGTCGGAGATGCGACCAAGGTCGCAGTTTATAATAAAATGTACTGCTACTAACTCATATACTGCGACTAAATAATATAGTGCGACTAAGGTCGCAGTTTAGAAATTTTTATTATATTTTAAATTCATTTTGTATTCGATTTAAAATTTTTTCTTCTTGTCCGCAGCACGGTGTTGTAAATAAAATTGAAGATCTGGAAGGTCATTTCATCAAGCAGAAGCTGTTGAAAAACTGGACAGCTGACGTGCAGTACATGTTCTTCCCGATCAATCAAAACATAGTGCCGACGAGCAGGGATTTCACTGGACCTTGCTGGTATTCGATTGCAGCACAGAAGAGTGGATTTTTTACAACTCTTTGGTCCCAGCTGACAAAAAAAGTAGTATAACAAACCTTTACAAAAATGATGCAAGAATAATGGTGAGTTGAAGTTTAATATTTTTGATTACTGGAACTTGCAATTAATTTGATTAATACTAATTTTTTTTCCTATTGACATTGCAGAAAGATAGATTAATAGAGATTTTTCAGATTCATTTTAAAAAAAAATGAGAAAAAATAAAATAAAATACGCAAAATGCCCCCAACAAGCAAACAGGTATATAAATTTTTGACATCTAATTTCATTACATATTTTCTACTTTTTTTTTGGTACAAATCTAATTTCATTTAATGATTGCTCTATGGAAATTTCAGTGTTGATTGCGCTATATATGTATGCAAGTACATGGAAAGCATAGCGTCTGGGTATCATCTATCAGCTGTGATGCTGTTACGGTTGCTGGTGTACAGAAACTAAGAAGTGAGCTTGCATACATGATGCTTGCAGATGTAGAGAAGAGTTGGGATGAAGAAACAGACATTGTACGACATATGACATTTGAAGACTGATAGTTGACAAATTATTGATACCACAATTTTTTATAAATGTAAAAAATATTTCAAGTGCAATTCATTGCATAATTTTTTTGTTGTATTGATTTAATTTATACACATTTCTATACATTTATTTATTATAAGTTCCATTGATTATTTACAGTCTTCATTTGTTACAACTTGGTTTTTACTATTGCGTACTGATATAGAAACAAACATGCCTTCAGTAATTGTGTTAATCAACAACAACACTGCGACATTGGTCGCTATGCGTGTTAATATAAAGGAAAAAAACTACCTAACGTACTGCGACTTTGGTCGCAGTTGATAGCCGCAGCCTTAGTAAAATACAATGCGACTTTGGACGCAGTTGATGGCGGCAATGTTTTATCAACAACAACACTGCGACATTGGTCGCTATGCGTGTTAATATAAAGGAAAAAAACTACCTAACGTACTGCGACTTTGGTCGCAGTTGATAGCCGCAGCCTTAGTAAAATACAATGCGACTTTGGACGCAGTTGATGGCGGCAATGTTTTAATCAACAACAACACTGCGACATTGGTCGCTATGCGTGTTAATATAAAGGAAAAAAACTACCTAACGTACTGCGACTTTGGTCGCAGTTGATAGCCGCAGCCTTAGTAAAATACAATGCGACTTTGGTCGCAGTTGATGGCGGCAATGTTTTAATCAACAACAACACTGCGACATTGGTCGCTATGCGTGTTAATATAAAGGAAAAAAATTATCTAACGTACTGCGACTTTGGTCGCAGTACATGTAATGCGACCCTAGATTGAAGTTGCTGGCATCTTTATCAATAACAACACTGCGACCTTGGTTGCAATTAACCATGTACAACGAGACAAAGTCTCTGACTACATTATAAACAAAAAAAATTAAACTATAAAGTAGCATTAAAACTTTAAAGTACAACTACAAACAAAAATAATACAGTAGAAATCAAAGCATGATAATAAATCTGATTATAATTACATGCCAGTGTCAGAAATCAACTAATCTCTCTACACTGTGCGACCCTGGTCGCACTTCATAAAAAAAATTGAAGTCTTTGTTCCTTCGAGATGGAAGCAACCCAAGCTACTCTTCTGCCAAAAAAAATTAAATAGTAAGAGTTTTTAAGATTAATCGTTAGAAAAAAAAATTATTAACAGGTTTAATGTAATACCAATAACGGACAACCAGTCCTGTAATGGCCAGCTCTTGGCAGTTACCACATCTTCGATGCTTAACTTCCTTCTGAGAAATAGAATCTTCAAAACCAGACTTAAGCCTGGATGCAGCTCTAGGCCTCCCCTTGGTTGGTACAGGACCAATTGGATCACGTATATTCAATTCTTCACCATCTCGCAATACGACAACGGATCCACTGGAACCAACCGCAGTTTAGGCTGTGATGAACGATCATTTCCTGACATTGCTCTGTATTCTCTAGTTGTATCTTGGGCAAAACTTTCCAAAACTGCCTCCAACTTTGAAATATTTTCATCAGAATCAGCGACCATGTTCACAATTGCATTAAATTTTGAATGAACTGTCAACAATCTAGCCGTCCGTGGAGTGCCTTGACTGGGAAAAAGCCTCATGCCATTTTCAATTGCAATGTTTTGTAACGAGCATCCAACCTCCATCTCTGAAGTATATATGATTCCGGTATATGTGTAACGTGATTGCGCCACAAAATACACAGAATATGTCCACATAGGATACCCTCTGTTTCAAATAACGAGCAACTGCAAGAAACATGAAGTTCCTCTCGTTTATCATAACGACCTTTTCCCACCTGTCTTTTGGTTCTGAAAAATTACCAACCAAATATATTGATCCAGGTTTGTCATGTTCCACCTCTTCTGAAAACAGTGTAATTACAACTGCCCATCATTTGGAACAACTGAAAAAATCTTCGGTGTATACAACTTCGAAACCTGTATCTCATATGGATTGGATGTACAATTGGGCACAGAATTCAAACCCCTAAAATCTTGAAGAGATTCAGATGCACGACGGGAAGCAACGGCTTTATTCATATTGGTGAACAAATTCCACTAGTTTAGTGTTTGAGTTAACAAAACCATCAAAGAAGGAATTAATACTCTCGGACCTCTGACTGGTTGTCATTCCAGCACAGAAAACATCCTTGAGATATGCATTAACCCAGTGTCCACGAAGCCTGTACATCTTCATCAACCAACTGTCATCTTCTTCTTCTAACTGATATTTTTCACTCATCAGACGCCATCTTTCCTCACAAGTCCTTATATCGCGGGAGGTGTACCAAGCATGAAAATCGGAGACCATATCTTCTCCATACTTGTTTGCCATTGGGATTGTTGCTCGGCAATATGTTTCCGCACATGCCAGAAACAGTAACGATGCCGAGAAGTTGGGAAAACAATCTTGATGGCGTCACCAATCTGCGCATCCTGATCAGTAATAATCAGCTTGGGTTCAACTCCATGCATGCACTTGAGCCATTTTGGAATAACCAAACAAAAGTATCCTCTGCTCATCAGCAAGCAAAGCACAGCCGAACAAAATTGACTGCCGGTGATGATTTACTCCAGTGAATGGAGCAAATGGCAAGCTCAAGTGATTAGTTCTGTATGTGGTGTCAAAAACGATCACATCACAGAAGGTAAGATACGAGGAAATAGCTCTTCCATCAGCCCAAAAAATGCTTCTCAGTGTGCCCGCGTTATCGACTTCACTTGAAAAGAAGAATTCTGGATCGGTCTCGGCTTTCTCTTGAAAATATTTAATAATAGCATAAACTCATCACCGCAGTTATTTCTACATTGACGAGTGAAATCGATAATTGTTGAGGGCGCACTTCTTCAAACCCTTCTCCCTGGCTCATTGCATTCACAACGCGGGAAATATTTGAAGGCCGCATTCCAACATCAACCAGATTGCTCATAATGCTTCTGCTAATGTTGAACGATGAGACTGGTGAGAGTAATGGTGATGTACCTTATCAGGGCTAGACAATTCATGTGAATGAGTATCAACAAATTTTGTGATAATCCAATATCGACTTGAGTCCGAAAATAAACGAAGACGGATATGCATCTCAGCAGGACAACCTACTCTAGTGTTAACTCGACGATGCACTGTAAGCCCATCTTGTCTTTTGTCACATAATTTCTTCAGACCTTCCTTGTTGCAGCAAAATTTTCTGCAAATAATCTCATGTGGAGGCTTCCGTGACTTATCTGTACCTTTTCTTCTCACGCTAAAACCTCTATTCCTTGCAAAAGAATTGTAGAAATTGTATGCTTCCATATGCGACAAGAACTGTTTCCCTAAAAACTTATCTGAGCTTCCAGACATTTCTCCATGTGCATTCATATCCTACCAAAAAAAAAATTACACCCATTAAATGAATAAAATATAAGTTATATAAATGCGACCAAGGTCGCATAAAAGATGAAAAATAATTTACTTCTTATCAATTACTGCGACCAAGGTCGCAGTTAACCGTATGAGAAGAAATCTATATTACTTCTTATTCAAGACTGCCACCAAAGTCGCAGTTATGAAATCTATAATACTCCTTATTAAAGACTGCGACCTAAGTCGCAGTTATCAGTATGTGAATAAATCTATATTATTCCTTATTAGATCGCAGTATCCGCATGTGAAGAAATCTATATTACTCCTTACTAAAGACTATGACCTAAGTCGCAGTTATCCGTATATGTGAAGAAATCTATATTACTCCTTATTAAAGACTGCGACCTAAAACGCATACCCTAGAAAAAAGAATTCACAGGCGGAGATTATTTTCAAATAAGATTGCGACCGAATATTTAAACGGTCGCAGTACCTCATAGTCTAAAGAGAAAAAAAATCAATATTTCAAAAATTGTTTTTAAAATATATATAAACAATAAAAACCTGTTGATCGGCATGCAGAGATGTCAACCCTTCAAGATTTTCAAATTCTGAGAGAAAGTAGATCCACATGTAATATCTTCCAAATTAAGATCGTCGGTATACTGCTCAGACGTCGACATTAAAGCTTTTCGAAAAAAAAATTGATCTAAAAAGATTTTATATTTTCAGAAAAAAAAGTTTATCGCAGACTGAAAAGATGAAACTATATCTTTCAAAAGAGGTCAGGAAAATAGGGTGAAAAGTAATTTATATAGAATACCCTATAAAGAGCGGCAAAAAAAAGGGGGGAAAAATAATAATAAACAATAATCAAGGGAACGCTCTAAGAGTTGCTTTTCATAAGGGGTATTTGGTAATTTAACAGTCGCCTAAAAGCGTGCCGCAACTCAGTGACGTGACAATTTGAGCCACGTCAGCGCAGGCTGAGAGAGTTTTCTCAGCCTGCCGGCTGATATCCATTTTTCTCTATATATATATATATATATATATATATGTATATATATGTATTATATATATATATATATATATATATATATTATGTAATATATATATATGAAGTTAGCTGGTTAATGGTCCTAGAATCTGGAACAGTGACATATACATTGATGAGTATCGAACTGTTGAGAAAGAGAGATTCTGCACACAATCAGTAATACTGATTACTTTTTAAGGTTCAATGGTCCTAGATTCTGGAACAGTGACATGTTGATGAGTATCAAACTGTTGAGAAAGAGACTCTCTTAAACAATTCTGTTTTACTGATTGTTTCTTTTTCTAATTGTGATATGTTGTCTGAATAATGTTAGAAATGTCTACTTGCTTAGCAATTTAATAAACTATTGAAGACCTCTTGCAAACTTAAAATATTTTGAAAGACTTTACTTAGCAATTTAGTAAACTAATAAAGACATTTGACCTAAGAAAATAAGAACTATGGATCGACTAGAGTTATAAAAAGTAATATGGAGAGGGATTAGGGAATTGTTGAAAATCACCAGATTGTATGAATTGCATGGTTTGATACGAGTCCAGATGGTGGACAACCATTCATTATTTTGGGGATAATCTATAACTGTGTGCTGAGTCTATTGTAAATATTTTATAGTTGAGTCGTAAGGTTACATGTGGGAAACATGGTCCATGAGTGTAGTTCTTTGTACATGAGAAAATACAGATTTTATTAGAAGTATATCTTCATAAGTTGACCAAAATTTGTAGAATGAAGTTCTTTGTTAAATTTATTTGGAGAAGATTACTTTTGATGGTTAATATTAAGGACAACCTTCCTTTACAGTTGTTGCCTTTGGAGGCATGATGTATTATCTTTAGTAACTTGTTGGATTGTTTATATTCTATATGGCATTAAACTGGATGCTCTATATGCATTGAAGTGGATGAATTAAGTTTCTTGTATGTTTTATTTTATAATGGGTTCAACATTTTCCTACCATTGTTTTTGATGGGGACATCTAGTAGTACTGTTTGATTTAGTTGTTGGCTTATCTTATCTTATTGTAGTTTGTTTTAGTTGGTTGTTATTGTTGGGTTATTTTTCCATATCGGTTGTGATGGGATCTTTCCGTTGATGTAGGCCTATTTAAGGCCAAGACTAGTATTGTTATTTTCAGTCAATGATTGATAATGAAAATTGCTGTTTTAGCATTTTGAGTAGCCAGTGTGCTTCGGGTGAGAAATCCTAGGGAGAGATTCCCAAACCCTATCTTGGGAGAGAAACCCTAGGTTGAGATTTCCTAGAGTTCGTCCCCCATCATTTTGCTCAGAAACCCTAGGTTGAGATTTCCTAGAGTTCGTCCCCCATCATTTTGCTCAGAAACCCTAGGTTGAGATTTCCTAGAGTTCGTCCCCCATCATTTTGGTATCAGAGCTAAATCCTAATCTTTTTCACTTCTTTTACAAAACCCTAGCTTCCACAAAAAAAAAAAACTTTTTTTTTCCTCCACCAAAACTTCCACAAATTCCCAAAACCCTAGATCTGAAAAAAAAAAAAAAAGAGAGAAAACTTTTGAGATTACTGTTCCGTGAACAGTAATCATCCGTTACTGTTCACGTGAACAGTAACCCGATACTGTTCACGTGAACAGTAAATCTGAACAGTACATATACTGTTCATGTGAACAGTAAACCCTATTCACATGAACAGTAACCCACAGTTCCTATTAATTTCCCCCCCAACAAAAAAAACCAAAGCTCGCCCGTTCGGAGTCCGTTTTGAGATCTGTTTGAAGCATTGGGTTCGTGACAGAGCCCCGGAGCTACTAGATAGATTTTCACAGCATTCAAGCAGCAGAGACGACCTCCACAATCCCTATTTGGTGCTGCTATAAGTCCTGCAACAGTCCGATTTGGGTCCAGTTCGAGCCTTTGAGATTCTTGGGTAATTTTTGAGCTTATGCATTGAAATTTTCCTTATGGGATTTTATTTTTGTGGTCAATATATTCATACTAATGGTGATCCAAAGGAAGTTGAATGGAAAATGTATGCGGCTGTCCCGACTTTTCGTGGTTTTTATGACCGTTACGGTTATGAAGACTGGGAGAGCAATCTTGAAACTTTCTTCAATTATTTTTCTCTGACATCTGAGCAAAAGTGTCTCTATGCCCGAATGAAGTTGGTGGGAGAGCCATATTATTGGGTAGAGAACAATCATAAGTTATGTCGATACTGGTTTCTCTTGCAAGACTTTCTTCGCGCTCGTTATGCTCCACCCATTTATTCATCTGAGTCAGATTATAAAGAGCCCAATGTTGAGCCAGAGACTGAGAGCCGATCAATCACAGATCTCTACACTAAGTTCGAGTGGCCCTACAAAAACGTGTAGCAAGCCAGGCTGCAAAGAGGGACACAGATCCAGAGCCTTCAGCCCTTATCGAGCCTGACGTTCTCGAGGAGCCAGGTCAGAAGTTGTTGCTGAGTTGGAGCACGAGCCAGAACAAGATAATGCAGTTAAGCTAGAGCCAGAGCCAGTAGTTGTTGATGAGCCTGAACCAGAGCCAAAGATAGAAGAGCCTCTTGTAAAGAACTCAGTAGATCTAACAGCAGAACTTGCCATGGAGCTAATGACATCCACACCAGCTATGAGGGTTCCAGTGTCCCAAAGATCGCCGGACTTGTATGATCCTTTGCAGATCTTCCTACAGGAGACAGAGTTACAGGAGGTCAGACTATTCATGGTGCGAAGTATAGTTGATTCAGTTCTCATCCTGGAGGATGTGCCTCTTTCTGTTACATGCGCATTGCTTGAGTTGTCATCTTTTATAGCAGATCAGTCACAGAAGCCAGTCCCACCTACACCGCCTTGGTTCAGCCTTGATGCACATCTGTTGGGTCCACGGCCACCACCATGGCCCGATTGAGAATTGAGATCTACACTCGACAGGGCGAGTTTTCCCCAACCCCGAGGGAATGATGGGGACATCTAGTATTTGTTTGATTTAGTTGTTGGCTTATCTTATCTTATTGTAGTTTGTTTTAGTTGGTTGTTATTGTTGGTTAGTTTTATCCCATATCGGTTGTGATGGGATCTTTCCGTTGATAGGCCTATTTAAGGCCAAGACTAGTATTGTTATTTTCAGTCAATGATTGATAATGAAAATTGCTGTTTTAGCATTTTGAGTAGCCAGTGTGCTCCGGGTGAGAAACCCTAGGGAGAGATTCCCAAACCCTATCTTGGGAGAGAACCCTAGGTTGAGATTTCCTAGAGTTCGTCCCCCATCATTTTGCTCAGAAACCCTAGGTTGAGATTTCCTAGAGTTCGTCCCCCATCAGTTTATTGCTCCCATTTCTTTCATGGACAGAATTTAAAAAGAATAATTGTTAGTGTTCTTATTTTCTTTTTTATCTTTGTACTCTTTTATTGTGCAAGTTATAAATTTTTGCCTTGTGTATATTTGTTGGTGTCGACTACTGCTGGAATGGGAACTGTTTCCCATGAATCATGGTTTCTTTGTTTTCCGTTTCACCTCTGTGTCTGATCGAGATAAGGTGTTGCTTGAGGGGCCTTGGGTCCTTGATGATGCCATTCTCGCTGTTGGACCTTGGACATCATCGTTCCGGCCAACACCTGAAGCTCTCCCTCACCTGTGCCATGGATCTGACTGCCAGATTTGCCACCGGTCTTGTGGATTTGACAATCAGTGGAGTTGATTGTTAAATGAGCAGGTTGATTGATCAGACTGGATCAATCAACTGAGTTGCTTTACAAAGGCCGTTATGCTAGAGTCGCGGTGGATATAGCCGACGATTCAAAAGCTGTTATCGACACACCACTGCTGGATGCGATGATGATGCTTGAACCTGCTGAAGCTGTCGCCAAAATTTAAAGCAAGGCTACATGACACTAATTCTTCTTCAGTTGCGGAATGTCTGGAGTTGGATAACATTCCACTTAGGCAGCTAATTAAGAAGAAAGGCAACCTGTCTCTAAGTCTGGTATCAAACTGGGAAGAAACAGGAAGAAGGTTGGTTCTTTGGGAAGCTTTTCCATTCTTGCAGCACTCACCAACCGCGATGACATGACTGACTGCACTTGATAAGGAAGTTCTGCGTGAAATAAATCCTCTCTTTGAGGGGATTACTTGATCGCATTGTAATCTTTTGATTTTCTTTTTTTTTTCTTTTGTTTGTTTTCTGTTTCTTTTGTAACTGCTGGTTATCAAAAAAAAAAAACTACTGCTGACACTAACAGTGCTGCGCAAACTCACAAGTTCAGTAAACAACTTGCAACCTTTTTTTCTTTTTAAGATGCAGTATTCGAATTTTACTTGACAGATGAACTTCAAGAGACTAACCCTCACGGACATAAAGATTGACATTCCAAGAATTCCAAAAAAGAAGTCCCTGATAGCTGCCATGGAAGCTGCAGGTGAGGATATTTGGTTTCATCACTACTGAGTGTGAGCATGTGAAGTACATATTCATGATATGTTATTCTGACCACTTAAATTTTGGTTGCAGATGTGAAGAGCAAATGGGAGAACAGCTTGTGGGGAAGGAAGCTGATTGTTCAGAAGAGGAGAGCTTCCTCAACTGACTTTGACAGGTTTAAGGTGATGCTGGCGAAGATTAAGGTGAGATATAGTTTTTCTTTGCCAGTATGAACTTTCTTCCTCTAATGCCAGTTTTTTCCCCATGTTAATTCTGTGCACCATTGTTTTTTCAGAGGGGAGCTGCTATCAGGCAGGAGCTTGGCAAACTCAAGAAGCAGAGTTCAGCTTAGATCTCAGTTGATTTAGTTTCGTAATTTTGGAGTGTTGGTTGTACCTGAATATTTCTCGTTCTCATCTTTTTATAACGATTTTGGTGGTACTGAATTGTCTAGTTCTCTGGGTGACAAAAATGGGCTAAATCTTGTTGAATTTGTTGTCACATTTTTTCTGAATGAGGAGAGGCATGCATGTTGGATTTAGAAAACATGGGATGTATTGACTTTAAGAGCATGTGAGATTACCTGTGATTATTTCTTTCTGCTTATTGATATGGAACTTGAGAAGACAGCAGTGTGTTGGAACTTGCACCGGTTGAATTGGCAGTAGTGTTGCTCAGCATTTGCCTGTTTCGTCTTCGCGTTGTTTTCATGCAGCTTTTTTACTTTCAGTGCTCCCTAAACCTCGTTTGGGAACAAGATTTAGTTTCCCAAACTGAGGTTTGGGAGAGTTTGGGACTCAAAACAAGGTTACTGGAATGGGCTGGGTTGGCTCCAAGGCGCGGGAGATTAGGTGATGGTCTTTCACGTTGTGGACCATCTGTCCCAGTTGATGGAGGGCTCGGAGCAAGTGAGAGAAAAAAATAAAAAACACATTTGTAAGTCTCATCACTCTCCCCTGTTCAAAGACCGGGGATGGAAGTGGGGTAGTTTGGGAATCAAAATGAAGTTTGTAAAACTCTGATTACAATACCTCTATGTGAAACTCGGGTACTGAAACTCCACTCCGAGTGGAGTTGAGAAACTGGGGTTTGTATGGGTACAAACCTCAGTTATTTTAACTTAATGAAACCCCATTATGGGGACAAACCTCAATTTTACGTAACGAAACCCCAGTTTGAGAAACTCTGCTGCCAAACTAAGCCCTATTGAAATTTTGTATATGTTAAAGTTTGGTAATGTTTCTGACAGATTCATCTCTCCTGCGTATCCTATTGCTGTATGTATCAATTGTGTATAAACATTGTGATTGCTTGCTTTAGACTTTGGACGTATTGTTCTGTTAATTTCCAGGCCTCGTTCGGGAACAACGTTTAGTTTTTCAAATTGAGGTTGGGGAGAATTTGAGGCTCAAAACAAGTTGCTAAAAATGGGTCTTGCTTGGGAACCAAAAGGGAGTAATAAAAATCAGAGTTACAAGGCCTCCAGACCTTATGAATTTGGGGTTATTGAAACTCCAACTTGAGTAGAGTTTCAGAAACTGAGGTTTGTATCGATGCAAATCAGTTTGTATGAATATGAACCTCAATTTCATTTAACTTCATTGATAACCAGATTGAGAAACTCTACAATGTGCCAAAAAGGCCTACAAGTAAAGCGCTTGTTTTGCTGCTGTAAGTGGCTGTAAAATAATAAAAAATTTAGCTGACTGTATAATATAGTCATGTCTGATTAGTTTGGTCAATTGTGTGTTAGCTATAATTAATGTTAAGTATATGAAGAACCTTTACAAATATTAACTATGATTATGATTTTCCAATTGGATGAAAATTCATTAAATTTCATACAATTAACATGCAAGGTCACTGGCATTAATAAACTTGATGTTTGTACATAAATAACTACAAAGAAATTAAGATACACACTGAACCCAAAACTATCAGTGGACCGGACCAAAGGTTAATGTTACGGTTCAGCATCGCGGTTCAATTTGCTGGGTTTTAGCATCTTCTCCATTTCTCCCTAAAAAACTCTCTCTCTCATGGCGATGCGTCGACTCCAAGTGAGGATCTAAGGTATACCCATATCTCAATTTGAATAAATTACCATGAATCATTTTTATTTGCTGAGATTGGTTTGAAACTGGAACTAGGATTTGTGGAACCTCGACGGTGTTTTTGCTCTGAATCCCCTCCACCCTTTTCTTCGTCTACTTCTTCTTTGAGAAGGAACCAAAGGAAACCGAAGTTGCGAATACAGTGGATTCCAAGTCGTCATCAAAAGGTACACACTTTGTTGCCTTTTGTTGTTTTTTTAGTAATTTTGTTTAATTTCTTAGCGAGATTTTGTAAAATTTAAGCCCAATTAAAGAAAATGGATGTTGGAATGGCTACACGTTGAGCTGGAGAGGGAGATTTTGGCAGAAGGGTGTAACACCACGCTTTCCAAAATATGCGGAAACGGAGTCACGACAAGGTTGGCGATGTATATACGCAAGGAAAATACCTAACGTATACACACAAGTCTAAAGTAACCTGAATAAGTTATATAAAAAATGACTATAATAGATCATCATAATCACTGCAATAATATATATAAATGTCCACACATGATATCATATGAAATATAGAAAGAAATGACAACTGGATGCGATATATAGAGAATCAGAAAAAAATATATAATAAAATTGAAGAAAGAATACCAGAATCAAATAGAAGGAAACAACGGGTCCTCGCAAAGCATACGAGCTCGTCAACACCTGATCAATGAAATCAAACATCCAATCTGGATGTGCAAACCCAGGGAATCAGAACTCTCAGTGAATGTATAAGAATAAAAGAGAAGGTGCACGTGTATAAACAGTATGCACATATGATGAAAGAAATATACAAGATAAGGTTAAAATAACATGCCAAACATAAATAAATAGTAAACAGCCAGTCAGTGCTATAGTCAGGTGTAAGTTAGGTCATGAGTATAATCAGATGCCAATCATAACATGCATATATATATATATATGTATATATGTCAGGTCCATTCTATAATGTCAAATAAGAATTCAGTTTTGTTATTAATTATGTCAGTGAACACAATTGTCACATGTAATAGACGCATCTCATACTACGCTCACTACACGCGTCAATCGAGATTCTAAGTATTGAAACTAATCGTTGGAGACATTGTCCATGCTTTAGGTGGGTCCCGTGCATACCCGGGACCACGACCCAGACATCTGGCGCTAAACTAGACCCTACCGCAAGATAGTCAGGTAACATGTAATAAGAACAGGAACAGACTAGGGTGTCAGTCACCCCACGGGAACCCTGCAGTGAACCCCTCTTTCGACTGCGCAACCTATATCCTAGGTCCACCCAAAATACAGACACTGTCTCCTCATCAATTCCCCAATCCCTAAGTGTAAGTTATTTAATGATCATATTATTATATTATCAAGTTCGATTAATGTACATGTCACTTAGGTCACTGGGATAACTCGGTGATAGTCACGATAACAACCTCAACATGTATGATCAGATACCAAGATAACATGATATGTAACAAGTATAAAAGGAGGGTGTTGTTACCGTGTAACAATATTTTTCCAGTAACTTTCAGTAACATGGACAATATAGTTATCAGTAGATATCATGTATAACAAGTCAAGTTTTTCAGTAAATCATGACATTCAGGATGAGTAATAATATGCTGACATGAATAGAATAATCCAAGCAAAATATACAATCAGCTCTGATCCTCAAAATCATCGACATATGCACCCTCTAAGTCACTAATAAGTCAGGTCGATCGATAACTGCCATAAACTCCGAACATAAATATGGTTACAGATATCAATGAAATCACTTCTATTTCAACACTGAAGTAGTCAAGAATCAATCATGAAGCACTGAATATATATATATATATATATATATATATATATATATATACATGTTCTCGATCAACTAAGCCAACAAATGCCGAGAGAACAAATAAAGAATGAGACATCCTCAAGCAATATAGAATGTAGAATACCTCTACGTCTGATATTCAATCATCAACAGGATCATCAGTACTCAAACAGTATAATCAGAGGTGAAACGGGAAATACTCAAAACTATAAATCCGATTAAATCAATCTCATCAGATCACTAATTTAGATCTTATGCAAGAGTGTAAATCCCATATCAACTCCAACTCTGAATAAGTCCATGTAAAAATCTATACACCAAGAAAATCAGTCTCTTAAGTAAAGTAACATCATATACAATCCACTCTCAAAGCACAAAATGAATCCCCATCTTATTTATCCCAAATACAGGTCTGATAGATAATTCACATAAAATATACATCTAATCAGTTACGAATCAATCATCTCAAGATCAATCCCATAGACAGATCCAAATCCGAACAGGTAATATCTACATATGAAATGGTATAAGTCTAATATCCTAATATCAATAAATTTCCGTCTGAAACATCATCAAATAAATGTCTGATAAATAGCTCAAATAAATATATCATTTATCTACAAATATGAACTAGGCCAATCTCAAGATTAATCCAAGTCAAAATTTAGGGTATTCCAAAATTAGTTTAGAATTAAAAGTGGTAATCCTCTACACATACAATGATGCTATAAACGTTCATATCAACTACATAAATAAGGTGAACGCTCATTAATGTCTCATGAAGTGATACAGATAATCATACTGGTGAAATATTTCAGATAGTCACATGAAATGATACGAGTAACACATATATGCCTACTGATAACAGTAAATAAGGAAATGATATAAGAGCAAACACTCACAAATATCATCTCAGTAAATTTTAGCAACATAATTATATAATAAAATAAAATTATTTATCACAAAATTCTTATTTAACTGAAGGAAGAAAAAACACTCACCTGAACTCGAACACAAGTTCAAAGCACTGAAATTCAAGATCCCGTTAAATCTACATAGTTCATTCCAATAGAGATTGTTAGAATTTTAAGAATGTTCTACTTGAGAGTTATAAGGAGCTTTAATCTTGATTAATTAGTTTGGGGGTTGGGAATATGATTCTCTGGATTGCATGAATTTAGTAGGTTTAATCAAACTAATTTATAATTATTGTTAGATTTTTAAAGGCTTTATAACAATAAAATTTCTTAACAGGTCTGAATCTAACATTAAGGGAAATGGTTTTAAAGCGGGTGATTTGATTTAATGTATGTTGTTATTCCTCTAAAATTTTTATTGTAGATTGTGGAAGTGTTTTAAACTATTATTTATATTTTCTCTATTTTTTGTTATTTTTAACTAATTATTTTAATTATTTTCCTATAGATTGACGAGTTTGGATTTTGAGTTCTATCATGTGGGTCTGAGTCCAAGAGATACAAGCTCACGCAAAGCTGGGCTGGAAAGCAGGCCAGTAGGCCTTGCTGTAAATTCTTTCTTTTCTTCCTTTCTTTCTTGTATTTATAAATTGCAGCAGTCGAGGCCCAGGCGAGGCCCAAGGTCAGCCCAGGTCGGACCAGGCCAACTATTCCTGGTCCAAGAACTTTAATTTTTTTAATAGCACAGGGCCTGTTGCCCTGTACTGCCAGCCCAGGTAGGCCCGGCCGGGCCAAGCCAGGGACTGTAGCGGCTGTTTTTTTTTTTCTTTTTTTACTTTCTTTTTACTTTTTTAACATGAAATTCTTTGTTAAAAATTCTGAAAAATATGTAAATTAAAATTATGAGTCGGTATATCTTCACATGTATTTTTTGTTAGATTTTTTGTTGGGTTTTGATGTATAAAAATTCATGAATAATTATGGTATGGACATGATTTTTAATAAACTATTTATACCAAATAAATTGTAAGATAATAGGTTACTTAGAGTTGATTCCCCTATCCTGCTCCTCAATCTCTACACTTCGAGATCTCCTTTTCATTTGTGCTCTGCTTGAGGAGAAAAGAAAGGAGGTGGGGAGAGTTGGGTCATGATTTTTGTTTTGAGATAGAAAAGAAGTAGTTTAGGCTTTTAATAGATTATTAGGGATTTTAAAAATAAGAATTTCAGTTAGGTTCAAACTGCTTGGCTTAGTAGTTAGGATAGAATTAACTGAGGTTATGATTTTTAAAATAGGATTTAAATTTGGGTAAGTTAGGATATATATGATTTTTGTTAGGATTTAGATTAGGATTAGTTAAGATTTATGATTTAGTTTGTTAGGATAAAGATTTGATTAGATAGGATTTGGATTATATAGTTAAGAACTAGGATTTGAATTTGAATTAAGATAAGATTATGAGGATTGAGTTTTGGGTTATAGGTTATTGGTTGGTGGATTTCGGGTTTAGAAAAATAGGTGTGGGTAAAAGAAGCAAGGAGGGAAAATAATAATTCAGGCAATAATATTAATAATAACAATGATGATAAATAATAATAGTAATTAATCATGTAATAATAGAAATAAATAATAATAATTAAAATACTAATAATAATACTCTAGTAATAATAATCAATAACAATAATACCAATACATAATAATAATATTAATAACAATAATAGTTAATAATACTACTAATAATAATTAAAATAACCATAACGATAGCAATAATAATTATAATCATAATGAAACACTCATTACTAAGAATAATAAATAATAATAATAATAGTACTAGTAATTAAAAATATTAATAAGTGATAATGGCAATAATAAATAAAGCCAATGTTAATATCTTAGAAATAATTTGTATATCTAATAATAATAACAATAAATCAAGTAATTAACAAAATGATAAGTAAAGCCAGATAAAATATTTAAAAATAATAATACAATATTATTGACTAGGAGATATTACAAAGGGAAAGTTTGTTTTTGTCATTTTCTTTGTTAAGGGGATTTGAGAGCTAAATCTGAGTCATTAGAAGGTTCTACAATCATACAAAATGTTTTCTCCTTTTAAAATATTATATTTTACTAAAAGTTAGGCCGAATCTATCTCATAGTGGGAAATTTTGATTGGAACTCAATCATTTGGTCAAGTTGACATTTACGGAGAGAGGCCGTGAACTCCCCCCGCCCTTTGGACCCCTCTAATTTAGTAGGTGGAATTAACTCACTAATCTCCACCGGAGTTACATGAAATCACCTAGAGGGGGGGTGAATAGGTGATTATGCTAATTAATGCACAAATTTAAAAAATGAGATGATGCGATCACTCAACGCAAGATTAGAAGTCGAATACCTCGTGAAGGGCTCTGAACTCATTCCTCGTGATTCCTCTAAATAAGAGTTTGAGGTGCGCAATGCAATCTTGTTGTGAGAATATTGATCGACAATATAAGAATGAATGAAAAGCAAGTAAATAAAATAAGTAAACCAATCGCAAACACAGAGATTTGTTTCGATGTTCGAGCACTCAGTTCTACGTCCCCGCCTTCACCCAGAAGGATTTTCGATCCACTAGAACTTTCACAAAGGATTACAACCACTAGGGAGTACCCAACTCCTCAATCACACTCCTCTAGTCCAGAGGTAGTGGAGCCACAAATACAATAATTACTGAATGATCAAAAGACCAAACTCTCTCTTAAAAACTTTCTTTACAAAAACCCTAGAGAATAATATATAAGATTGAAGTTCAAGGTTTTGTAAGTGATATAAAAACAGAAGAGAAATTTTAAGAACAAAAAACTTTCAGAAAACTTTTGAAAATAATAGCCCAAAACTTAAACAAAAGCTCTTTCTCAAGAAAACTCAAAATTTTTGATTTTTGAATTTGTTGTTGTGTAAACCTCTACCCTAATGACCCCTTTATATAGGATTTAGGAAGAGTAAACATAGAAAACTTTTACCTAAATAAAAGAGGAAGAAATTGACCCTCTAATACAGCTAACCATATTTTTTTAAACTTAAACACGTTTTAAAAACATGTTAAAAATCAGCCTCCAGAAAATTAGCCATTACTGTAAATCTGGCAGATTGGTCAACTTTGAGCACATTTTTCAGGCTGTAAATGTACGAATTCAGAATTAGGTATATAAGAATAATTTGTAGATCTTTAAGTTTTCTTTTTAATGTAACTTAAATCAACTCAATATCATTTTTCATTAGAAAGTTATCAATAAAACACTGACAAGTGTCAAATCAGAAACTGTAAGCTATTTTCAGAACAAGAACAGAGTTCAACCAAATATTTGACATCTTTAAAATTTGAATCTAAAATTATTATTGAATAAGAAATTTAGATTTGAAAGTTAGCTTTGAAATTCAAGTTAAATCATGTTATTTGAATATAAGAATAAAAAGTTATGATAACAACTATAAAAGGGTGTCAAGCATATCAACAAAACTAAAACTGGTTCAAATCTAAAACTCAATATATGTACTTAAAATCCAAACCGGTTAAACCAAAAACCAAACGTATTGAATTTTTGTGTGTATTTGAGCTTCAAACGTATATACTATTCTTTAACAAACTAAAAATATGAAAACTTTTAGGAAAGTGTCTCTGAACCGCGTTGCCGAGCTAAAGCCTCCTCTCCTATAAAAGAGTCCTCTTGTGCCATCAACCTTTCAATATGCTTAAAGCCATCAAGACTTGTACAAACCTGAAATTTATTCTAGAATCTTTATTAGTACTAAATAGCTTTTGTATGTTTTGTTATCATCAAAACTATATAAATGGAGAGTGTAACCTTTTGGGCCAACATTACATCCCCTCACGAAACCTGCATGTAAAATGTAAAAGATTGATCTTCATATTGTTCTTTTTGCCACCACCCAAGGGTACGATAAAACAAGATGAATGTCATGGTAGTGATGATGGTAAGATGGATGTGTGATAAAATTAGGGAGGATAAATCAAAGAATGAGTATAATTTGATGAGGCTTAGGAGTTCCTTGATGGAAAGCATGTACAAGAGAAAGCTGATGATGCCTTGATATAGAGATACATGGGTTTGTTCTTAATAGCTTAGTAAAGAGAAGGGAAGGCTCAATGTAACATGAATTGGTGCTAACATGGTTAGAATAAACTGGCACTGACATCAAGTGACACTCTCGATAGGAATGTTGTTTGGACAAGGATCAACTACAGTGAAAAGATACCATTGTTCTTTGTCTTGTACATGTTTGTGAGGGATGTAAGACGACGAGGTCACGTGGCTTCTTTTGCAGGGCTTATACTTTATATTCATTCGCTAGTTCCATTGTCGTCATTCTTTCCTCGTCAGAAAGAATGTAAGGAAGAAGTGAAAGGATTATGTCTTCTACACCTTTTAGATAAATTATATAGTATAGAATAATTATAATTGTTCGGTTTTACACTTTTATTACAACACTTTGCATTTCATAATATATTGAAACCCCCTTTTGTCTGTTTTCTACTTAAATTGGAGCACCTAATGATACAATTTGATACTCAAAGATAAGGGCAACATTGATCTGAAAGATGATTAAACCTCCTCATTTCATCGTTTTACTGTCAAGCTATATATTTTTATGGTATATTTTGATGCAAATTATTTCTATATCTAGATATAAATGTCAGATAGCCGCTCATATGGCTGACAAAATATTCAAATAATTATTCTGATCTGTCTCTATAGCTGTATAAGATGCCTCATTGCCTCTCCACTCATCTAAAATATAGGAAGCAAAAAATTTTAAGTATGCCCCTCTACCTTCATTTAGGAAGTTTTTGAACTTAAAACCTACATGACTATATTTACTTTTTTTTTCTTTGATGGTATTAACCGTGCAAATGCTGGCACGATTCCCGTCTCACCTTTTCGGTTTTCATAGTTTCTGAGAAAGCATCGACATAGTAAGATATTCCACTTCTTCATTTACCCTTCAAAAATGCCCCTTCCTGCATATATTCTCTATTAGCATATCATTCTCGATATCAAGGCATTGAACATGTTGCTTATAAAAATAATAGTGCGAGCATTATTCATGTGAAATGAAGTCCCTCTGTTTCGTGAGGGGGAAGAAAGACAGAGGGATGTTCTTCAGTTGTTAGTTGCTGACTGCACTGCAGTAATGCTATTTATTAGCAGTTGCGTAGCTGGAGAAGATAAACAAATATAGTAGAGGAAATTGGGAGAAAGGGAAACCCGATTACGTTATAATGTTCTTTAAGTTTCTTCTTTTCAAAAGCATGAATTTAACTGGGTTAAGATGCACTCTAAGATCTCTTACAAACTTTAACCAATGAATTAATCTAATCAAAAGGTTAAAATTACTGAATAAAGCAAGGCGTTATCAATTGTATGACTTAGATATGACCTGTCCCAACTAATTGACATGGGTTGTGTAGCCCTCTTTCGTAATCACATTGTGTGGCTCCTGCAAGCTTTTTCAATTCTTCCTCACAAATTCCGCTCATGCTTTTAAAGACCTCTTAGTACTCTTCCAGTCCTTCAACAAATATCCACCTCTCTTTCCTTGGTAGAATCACGATATGCCCATACGAGTTGGTTTAGCCTATCACAATGTCTTGAAATGTTACATGTATTCCCTACCCCTTTGCCTGCATGAAGCATGACAAGTTGACAAGAAAATAACTTGAATTAGGGGTGAGAATGTCTCCAATATTTATTCAAGATCACATGCATTTATGGCTTTACATGGTTTCAGTCTCACCTATTCAGTACCATCTAGTAATTGTAGCTTTGAGTAAAGGTTTAGTTAGGTTCTATGAATCTTTAGTTGTTTGTACTGTGTGGTTATCTTTTAAACATTTAGAGAATCATTTATTAGCTTTAAGATATATAGTTAATCTTTTGTTATTGCTAATAGATAAAGGCATATATTTTATTTCCTAATTTTTAGGACTAGATTTCTTAGGCCTCAAGTTAGTTATTATTAGTTATCACGAATATTCTTGTTATGCCTACCTGATAAAGGCACATTTTTTTGGGATTTATTTAATATTTTTTTAAATTTAGTATTGTAGGTATTAAGCAAGCCTTCATATAAACGATTTGCTTTTTTTTGTAAAAGGTATTGAATGGAGGTCAGAGGATTGATGAATAAAATATTTAAAAAAATCTCAGAAAATTATTCCTTTGTGAAGGAAATGCGTAATATTTTTGTGGTGGTATGACACCACGCGTGTGGTGTGATGACAATAAAGGTTCAGATCCTTTAGTTATCTTAATCCTCTTTTTTTCTCTTTCCTCATTCTATTTACTTTTATTCACACACCTTTGAGCTTCATTATTTCATAGCATGGTTTATAATTTTGGAATTGGTATTGGTATCGGCCAATGATTTTTAGTATTAACATTGTCGATATTGATCGTTAATATAAACCCTGCTTATCAGTCGAATTATAGTGTTATATCGTATGGGGTACCTCAAAACCCTATATGATATAGCCGATATATATCGAAATCAGACTTCATAGTCTACATTCTACGTCTCATGGAACAAGAAATGCATGTATGACTCATATAAGGCAGGTAAATAGTCCTAAAGAAGTCCAGAGTATGAAATACACCATCTTCTGCATAGATGGATATGCCACTGCCATTTTTTGGTAGTTTGCTGGTGTAACTCAACAAGCAATAATTTTCAGATTTGGCTAAAACATAGTGACTGACTCTAAGTATGGAAACATGCACAAGACACACACACGACATGGACACACACAAATAATTCTTTAAAAAGTAAGGCACGAGAGCTGAGTGAACACTAAAATGTATATAGAATAATAGAGAGTAAATACATACATACATACATAGGATAGACTTGTGTCATTCCGGAAGGATTCGAGGCCGAATTCTTCCACTCAAATACAATCCTACGACATTCGAATGCAAGATTTACTCTATTGAAGTTGATCTACATTATTTTAAGTAACTAAATATCAAAAATTACGTATTTTGAATACTTGTTGCCTATCCATCAGATAGGCACAAAATGAAGGGCCGAAATAGTGAGATGGTTAGTTTAGCAGTATAGAATATTTGAAATCTAACAAAAATTAGTGTATGAGAGGTTTTAAGTGTTTAGATCATGATGAAATGGTCGGATCGAGAATTTGCATGTTTAAAGACGTAGATCTAAGCAATATGTTATTTTGACTGTTCATTTTGAGCCTACTTGATGGATGGGCAAAAAATATTCAAAATACATGATTTTTAATTTTTAGTTACTTGAAATAATGTAGATCAACTTCAACAGAATGGATCTTGCATTCGGATATTATATGATTTTATTTGGGTGGGAAGGATTCGGCCTCGAATCCTTTCAGAATGACACAAGTCTATCTCTACATATATAAATACATAGACATGTTTATGCATCATAAAGTCTAGAAACATATTGCTAATTGTATAAAAAAGGAATATGACCTATCATATATTTTATGACTTTGTAATAGAAATAATCTCAAGCTTTTCAACTTTGTTTGGAGTAGCCCAAATATTTAACTTCTTATATTGAGACGTATATAAACTTTTCATAATTCTTTACAAGTCAATATTTTGATAATATTTTCCTACTAAAGTATAGTTTTAATATTGAAATGTAAACAATTAAACATCCAAAACATGTGATGTGTGGACATGTGTCCAAGAAGTATTAAAAATGTAAAACATGTCCAAGAAGTGTCCAACAAGTCATCTAAACTAAAAACTATAGTGTACAATTGAGGATTGGTCTGAGAAGGCTATGATACATGTCCAAGGAGTGTCCAAGAAGTATTGGTGTCTGACATGTGTGTCAACCTATCCGACACGGGTGTCAATATGTACCACGTGGATATGACTTCATGTTAGAAGTGTCTGTGCTACATATATGACCAATGAGCTACCATCTGACCATTACCTAGTTCAGAGTCATAATAGAATCCGATGGGAGATTGTCATTTGACACCAGAATATATTGCCAATTAAACTAATCTTGAGGACATAACCATCTTAAACTTAAGAATATGGTCCATGAACACACCCAACTTGGTTCTGTCACGAAACAAGATAGGTTAATTGATGAGGACATCACGCCATTCGATCGACTCTATACGAGGAGACAACGTGCCGTTTTCATTTGGTCTTAGCTACTTTATTTTAGTTTAGTTACTTACTTGTATTTCACTTTTGTGAGTATTTAGTACCACATCGGTTATTTTTCAGAAGTACTTAGTTTGTAAAACTTATAAAAAGGCTATCACATCTTTATTTTGACATTATTGAATGATTAAATCTTTTCTTAAATATCCAGTTAAATTTTATAGTTTATTTGCTCTTGAGTTTTTGGTGTAAAGCCTGTGCAAAGGGTGAAAACCTGAAATTCTATCTTATTCTCAATTTCAAATTTTAAAATCTTAGTTTCGATTTGAAAATGATTGCGATTTAGGCTGTATTACATCAATTTGATATCAGAGCCTTAGTTTCAATCCCCTTCAAAATTTTCCCTTTCCAAATTTTTTCTCATATTCCAAATCCCTAGATCCAGTTCAAAAAAATACATTGTAACCAAAATTCTAAAAAAATCATTTCAAAAATCCCTAAAAAATCCTAATCTACACTGTTCATCTCTTCTTTCCAACCCCATTTCCCCACAAGCCCTAACCCTAGGGCTTCGCCGCTGTGCCATCACCCTCCGCCATCCTCCCCACCTCCACCGCACCACCATCGCCCACCAAATCACCGCCAACCACCACCACCTCCATCATCTATCACCATCATTATCAAAGTTCTCTTAGCCACCGCATCTCCTACACCCCATTCCTTTCTCCCTCCTACACCAGATCTATTGCCCAATCAACGAAGACGAAGCCAGGTCCTCGCTCACGCCTCTGGTGCGACAATGCCTCCATCACCGCCTTCTCTGACGTAGATCTCTCTCAACTCCGAAGAGACCTCCAAATAGATCAACAGTACCACCTCCGATCAACAACAACATCACTATCTTCGATCTCATCTCCGGTCATCTCCACCTCATGGATCCATCCGTCTCGTCGCCGCTCTCTCCACCTCCGGCTGAATCGCTCAGATCTGGAGCTACTTAGGTCGAATTCGTCACCCCGGAGCTCCTTCAACCTACTCCGACATAACCCATGTCTCGTCGGACGCCGCCAGTGCCGGATCTCTAGCATCGCCACCACCGGAGACTTAAAATCACCGCAGTCGAGCTCCATCACAGCCACTTCCACGCTGGGGTCCATAGACAACAGATCTCCCACCTTGCTCGTTGGCGAGATCAACTCCTAGATCACCTGCCGCCGCTGCTGAGGGCTTCTCAAGCCCTAGCCTGAGATCGAGAGGAGGAACAGAACTTTGGGTTGTGGGTTTGCTTTTATAACCCAACCCATCTCTTATTGGGTTTGGGATTGAAACTCATAGGCAAGTTGGGCCGAATCCAACCCAAACCCGACCCCCTCACTTGGATCCAACCCAGCACAGAAGACTCGACCAACTCAGTCGAGTCATAACCGAGTCGACTCAGTAAGTTAATTCACTGAGTTCAGTTCAACATAATTTAGATTCAATTCAGATCTTTCGAATGCCGTTCAGAGCTCTTTTCAAGCCTAAATAGAGCCATTTTCGAAGCAGCGGATTAGTGACAATCAATACTACGCGTCAACAGCAGTTACATACAAGTTTGAGCTTCGGCCGCCTCTCAGGTAATTTTTTGAAGATTTTGTTCAATTATTTTTGCCATTTAATTGAGGTAGTTAGCTCTTTCAATCTATCGCAAGGTAGAACATATTAACTGTTGCCTACTATATAGTGAGTTGTGTGATTCTGACCTTGAGTGGTAACCTGACTTGATATTAACTGTGCAATTAAATTAGTTTTAATTTGTGATGACTTGACCAAATTTGGAATTAACTGTGTTAGCACGTGTATTTTATCACTGTCTCTACATTATATTTTCTTAATCGCATGTTAATTTACATAGCTTAAAGTTAGTTATTTATCATTGATCTAATCCCTGACTCCTCCTGCATAACATACATCTCATTTTAGGATAGTTTGCATTTAAGATTAGTTAGGAACTTGCATGCCTACTAGAAGTGGCAGGACTTTTTCCGTAGGAGAAACTTCTGCACCAATGAACCCTAATCTTTAGGATACACTTAACACAATCATTGATAAGATAGAAAAAATGGACCAATAAGTATAATAAGTTAGAGACCAAATTGATGTCAATTGTAGAAATCTAGCAACTCGACTTGATAGGCTAGAAACCAATCATAGGAGAGTCACAGAGGAGAACAATTCGCGAAATGACACTAGGTCACCCAGGCGAGAGAGCTCAACCCTACAATATAGCTGACATTGATGCCCAACAGGTGATAGCGGATAGTGGCAGTTGCATCAACGTTGTTGTGTCGAATTTAATCGCCACCTTGAGAATGAAACCGATGAAGCATCCAAACCCCTACAAGATTACATGGATCAACACTACATTCATAGATTTTCGAGAGAGATATCAAATTCTCATCTAATTTGCCACGTACACAGATAATATGTGGTGTGACATCCTCTCTATGAATGTTGGTCATATTATTTTAGGACGACCGTGGTTGTTCGATTTAGATGTGATCATATATGAACGTACTAACCAATGCTCGTTCATTCATAACGGCAAAAAAGTGAAGCTGATGTCCAATCAACCGAAACCCCAAAATAAGAAAAACGATTGACAAAGGAAAAGAAAAGGTAGATGCTTTAATTCCTGAAAAAAAGAGTGATAAAGGCAAACGTAAGATGGTAATGAGTTTAATTAGCCACAATCAAATCGAAAAGAGTTTGAATGAGGGATTTTCTTGTTATGCACTCGTGGCTTGAGAGGCTGAGCCAAATATCGAGGTGTTGATTCTCGGACACATTACACCAATCCTAAAAGAGTTCTCTGAAATCCTCCCAAAAGATCTGCCAGATGAGTTGCCTTCCATGAAAGACATTCAACATGCCATTGACTTAGCCTTAGGAGCAATTTTGTCAAACCTGCCCCATTACAGAATGAATCCTGTCGAGCATACGGAGTTACAACGAAAGGTAGAAGAGTTATTTGACAAGAGTTCATCAAAGAAAGTTTGAGCCTGTGTGCAGTTCCCACACTTTTGACACCAAAGAAGGACATCACAAGGTGTACGTGTGTGAATAGCCGCGCTATCAACAAAATCAACGTCAGGTATCGTTTTCCCATCCCCCGTCTGAAGGTTCACCTAGAGGGGGGTGAATAGGTGATGGCTAATCTAATGGTCACTTAATGATGAATGATGCAAATAATGCGGAAGCTAAAAACAATTATGACCAAATTAAACTTCTTACACTAAACACCACGTATAACCAAAGAGTGTTGCCGAATTCCCCGTGAAGGGCTCTGGACAAACTCTTCTAGATTCCCCTTGAATGGGTTGAGGTGCCGCGTTGGCTCTCTTGGTTAAATACAAGTGTTAGCAAACAACCCAAGCAAGTATATATCAATATGAGCACAAGGAATATATCATGCATATAAAGGTAAAGACAAGATAAGTAATGCAAGATATAAACAAGGAGATAGAGAGAGAGAGAGAAAGGCAATCGCAAACACAAGGGTATGTTTCGAGGTTCGAGCACACTTGCTCTACATCCCCGCCTTCGACACACGAAGGATTTCCACTATGCAAGATCCCAATGGATCTCTCCTCGGTGCCGCAACACCTACAAGCCCTCGACTCCCTAGTCCCGTACACACGCAAGCTCACTAGCTCGCCGAGGCCGCACCTCAAACCAAAGAGTTCACAACCGAACTCCAAACCACCACGAGCACACTTGCCCGTCTCCTCAAAGTACAAGAATGAAATCTTGGTGATCTAAACACTTTGATCACCAATAAAAGCTCTCACTACAACACTCCTATAAGATGAATAGACAATGGTTGCTCAAGTGTTTGTGTGAGAAAAGCAAGGGTTGAAACTTTGGTGAAAAACTCAAGAAATCTCTTTTACACTCTTGATAAACTCTCCTTTTAATTGGAAGTATTGGCTCTAATTTTGTGGAGAAAAACCTCTGGAATGAATGGGAAAAACTGGCTCTAAGAGTCTCCAAAATCTTAGCTCAAAACAATGACCAAACCCCCAAATTTATAGGCCAGAAAAATATAGCCGTTGGGGTCTGTCAGAGCTGCCGGTCGACCCGTGCGGTCGACCGCCAACGGTCAGAAATCTGACCGTTGGAGCCACGGTCGACCACCTGGGTCGACTGACCCACTGGAGCTGAGAGTCGAACTCTCTGTCGGTCGACCCGTACGGTCGGCCGAACTTTCCAGAGAGCAGAGCTCTCTGGAGCGGTCGACCGGCACGGTCGGTCGTCCTCCAGTACACAAAGGCGTGCACGTTTGTGCACGTCGGTCGACCGGTCCGGTCGGCCGACTTCAGTATTAGTCGACTATATATAGGAAGCAAGTCGACTTATCTGAAGCCTGAAACAGTTTTCTGGGATTTAAAAAGTTAGTCTTTTTGGCTCAAATAAAATCCCATAAAATACTTAAAAATCTACAAAAATAGTTTAACCAATATACTTTGATAATCAAACATGCTTGCACAAAATCAAGGCATATTATAAAAGATTGGACTATTTTTGTAACTAGGAAATATTTGGCTCATGATAAAAACTGTATTTTCCAAAACAATATTTTTCCAAAACATGTTTTTCCAAATCTTCATCAAATACAAAAACAAGATATACTTTTAAGGCATAGTGTGTATGGATATGATCCACTACACAATCATAATGAAATATCTATGTTTTTGTCATAAAGCTCTAAACTTGGTTTTTTTTAAAAGATAAGTACATGAGAAACACCAAAAACCAAAATAATATTTTTCCAAAATGAAAAATCTTTTCTAAAACAAAAAATCTTTTATGAAAACAATTCTATCAAGAGTGTGTGTGCATGGTATACTTGAGCAATCCACCAACTATCTATCCTTTACATTTTACTCTATAACAAAAACAAAATCTTATACCTAGACACAAGTCTTGATCTTGAAGTCTTCCCTTAAAGTCTTCACATCTTCTTGACTTGGTCCAACTTGATCCAAAAGCTCCTTGGATCACACCGTGCTAGCTCCAAATCTTGACATTTTATCCTTTGTTGAGCTATGCACCTACTAAGATCTTGATAATGAATCTGTCACTAATTAAACACAAGATCATTAGTAAACATAACTTCATGAGTTGATCATCATCAAAACTAGGGTGATAGGCCTTTGAGCCAACAATCTCCCCCTTTTTGATGATAAAAAACTCATGAAAGTTATATATGCATGGATTAAAGTAAAGCTTCAAAGAAGCTCCCCCTTAACTCATGTATAGACATAAATAATAATATATGACAATGAAGCTCATAAATATGTATGCAAGTATGGAGATAAAACAAAATAAATCTTTTTCTCCTATTTGCAAAACAAAACTTATATGCATAAATAACAAGGAAGACAAATACTTCTCCCCCTTAAGCAATGAAAACATGCATATAAACTCAAATACTTCTCCCCCTTTGTCAATCATCAACAATAGGGGTGAGCATCGGTCGGTTCGGTTCGGTTTTTGCTAATTTTTACAAAACCGAACCGAAACCGATTAGACTTAGAAACCGAACCGAACCGAACCGACTCAGTTCGGTTCGGTTTTTCGGTTTTTTCGGTTAGACCAATATTTTTCCATCATTTCTTATATTTTTTAATCACCATTATATTATCATCATTTAATATTCTAATCTCAAATATTCAATACCCAAATTAGAAATAAGAAAAAGATCCTAACCTTAATATGAATTAAAAATTTCATATTCTAAACTTTTACGCTATATTTGGGCTATTATATCAAAACTCACATAATTATTACTAACTTTTAATGACAATAATGAAAAAAAAGAACTATATTAATATAAATATTATTCTTAATTGTGATGGTGTACTTAACATAACTTTCACATATTAAACATAAAAAAGATAGTATTGTTAGAAGTAATGAGATAAGTTTTCACCAATTTTTGTTATGAACTATATGATTCACTAAATTGAATTTGGGTGGGGGATTCGGTTCGGTTCGGTCGAGTTCGGTTTTTGAAACGCAAAACCGAAACCGAACCGAACTAGAGCGGTTCGGTTCAGTTCGGATTCGGGTTTCGATTTTTTGTCGGTTATTTCGGTTATAACCGAACTCTGCTCACCCCTAATCAACAAAGGGTTCAAAGTAAAATCAAATCAAACAAATTTTCTCCCCCTTTTTGTCAAAAACAAAAAGATCAAGAAGGGGTAATACAAATCAACCAATAAAAATTTATATGCGATATACATTCATGAAGAGGAAGACGCTAAGTTAGCTTCCCTACACATATGCATTACATGAAGAAGGGATGACAAGCCCCAATTCACATAACACATATTATGTAATGCATAAGAGGAGATGTGAAGCTCCCCCTACACACGTATATCATATAAAGAAGAGTTGTCAAGCTCCTCAATTTATAATATACTCAACATGAATTTATATGTAAGAGAGATGTTAAGCTCTCCTTGCATATAGGAAATACATATCAAAACATTTTGAATTTCTCTAATTTTTCTTAAAATTTTTTTTAAATGTATCAGAGCTCTTGTAAAGCAAACAAATTTTAAGATACCAAATTGAAAGTAATCATTTTTGTAAAACATATTGATACCAATTGACATTTAACAAATATGAAGTTGAAGCATTTTGATATCAATGGTAAACATAATGATCCAAAAAAAAAATTTTATTTTTCATCATAAACTTTTGTGCTTTAAAAAAATGTGAACCAATTGAAAGTTAAGCACATGAAAATCATATATATGTATGAGAAATGAGTATACCAAGTGAAATTGATACATACATATATAAGAAACAAAATATGAGTATATACAAAATAAGTTCATATTGATACCAATTGAAACGATTCAATGATACCAATTGACATAACAATAAGATCAAGTGTATAACTCATAACCTACCACCCTTGATATGCACAAGGTAAAAGATTTGTCAATTAAGCTTACAAGGCATACACGCCCATCCATCCGCCCATAAATGGTAGGGGTTTTCAAAAATAGATTTGAAAATATTTTAGCATTAAAAATCACTACCAAATGAGGAACAATAACTAGTTAAAATAATTTTTGAAAAACTAGTTAAAAATCCTTCAAAAATATGAAATCAAAACATATGTATTTCATGAATCATATTAAATACATAAAAGTTCAATCACTCATAGTCCATAAGGCTCAAAATTATCTTGAAAAGTAAAAGATGAGTGTTCAAAGGTTATGTAAATAGCATTTTCATGAAAATAGACATTGAAGCTCAATCAAACATGAATCTCATTTTTAGACAAGACATGAAATTTTTTTTTAAAAAATAAATCATGAATTTTTTTTCATCTTAAAATAAACTTCAAGGTATATGTATGATTTATCCAATCCTAACAATACACATACATATCCCAAATATAAAAGAGTCTATTAAATGTATTTGCATGAAAGCAAGAGACTCACGGGTATACATGTATATTTATTAGATTTGAATTAAAAATACATATACATGAAGTAAAGCATAAAATAGGCAAAACATGTATAAAAGAGAATCATCAAAACTAGTCTATACATATGCATATAGTGGATACAAATGAGCATGAAGTTCAAATATATATGAGTCAATTGTAGTTCACTATTCATATATGTATAAATGCAAGTTTGACACATTCTACATCTAAGCATGTAAATACCACATGAAGCACACAAAAATATGAACATGCTATATGATATATGAAATTAAAAGCATGTACATAAAAAGTAGGAGTTTAGAGATTGATACCAATTCCAAAGCTTCAAAAATGGTGGTCTTTCCACCAAAGCTCCTTGATAGTGATGCATCCCAAAAGTATGTCCATCAAGTTCATGCAACCACCACCAAGGCACCAAATCTCTCACGTTTTGTGAGAGCCCTCACCTACATCAAATACAAAAGGTGGGGACTTTGGTACCCATTTTTTCTTGGATCCTTGGGGGTTAGCTTTGTAAGGCACCCAAACATTTTTATGATTAGCAAAATTTAAACATGCAACTTATCAAAACAGAATTTTACTAAATGGCCTTTGCGGCCACAATGTGTACACTTGTACACCTTAGAATGCTTATGTGAATGTTTGTGATCGTGTTGTGCAACATAAGCAAATGCATGATGAGAGTGATGTGCATGAACATGAGGAGTTTGTTTCTTTGCAAACAAGGACTCCAACCTAGTATGGTTAAATGCACACGAGTTCAAAGTTGAACTCAAACTATCTATTTTATTTTTCAAATTCTTAATCTCACTATCATCAATGGTAGCATGTAAAGAGTAGTGAGAAATGAAATCATTTTTCTTCTTTTTAGAAACATTTTCTTTTTCTTTTTCTTTTTCAAAAATTTTCTTTTTCAAAGAGTTGTTTTCTTGAAAAACAATTTCTTTTTGAGTTTCCACCAAAATAATTTTATCTTTCAAAATAGTGTTCCCTTCACATAAATCATTCAATTTAGATATCAAGGAAACATTTTCATTTTTCAAAAACTCATTTTCTTTTTCTAAGCATGCAATCTTAGTTCTAAATGAATCTTGTTCTATATGCATGCAATCAAATTTCTTTTTCAAATTTTTATTATCTTTCTTAATCATGTCATATTTTTCAAGCAATAATTGACAAAATGTAGAAAGCTCTTCATATGACATGTTATTATCCTCATCCTCGGATTCGGAAGTTACCTCAAGGGGGTTATCCCCTTGGACCATATAGCACACGTTGGAGGTGTCGCTTTCAACGTCCGAATCACTCCCGACATAATATAGATCTTTTTCGCCAAGAGAGGTGATGATGTTCCAAGCTACAAAAGCCGATTCAACATTAGAAACTCTAGATAAATAAACATCATCTAGGGTAGACTTTAAAGCATGAAGGGCTTTTGCATTAGCCTCAAAATTCTTACCATCTAAACAATATGCATTATTAGTAGTGGCAAGATAAACATGATAACCTAGGGCTTTGAGGTACAAGGACATCTTCACCTTCCATATATGGATGTTAACAATGTCAAACATGGGTGGTGACATGAAGTCCATAGTGTGTGTACAAATATTGTGATTAGCCTAAAAATGAGGATCTTTTACTCTAGGTTGTTAGACCCAAATCAGAGTACCAAGCTCTGATACCAATTGAAGGTTCACCTAGAGGGGGGTGAATAGGTGATGGCTAATCTAATGGTCACTTAATGATGAATGATGCAAATAATGCGGAAGCTAAAAATAATTATGACCAAATTAAACTTCTTACACTAAACACCACGTATAACCAAAGAGTGTTGCCGAATTCCCCGTGAAGGGCTCTGGACAAACTCCTCTAGATTCCCCTTGAATGGGTTGAGGTGCCGCGTTGGCTCTCTTGGTTAAATACAAGTGTTAGCAAACAACCCAAGCAAGTATATATCAATATGAGCACAAGGAATATATCATGCATATAAAGGTAAAGACAAGATAAGTAATGCAAGATATAAACAAGGAGATAGAGAGAGAGAGAGAAAGGTAATCGCAAACACAAGGGTATGTTTCGAGGTTCGAGCACACTTGCTCTACATCCCCGCCTTCGACACACGAAGGATTTCCACTATGCAAGATCCCAATGGATCTCTCCTCGATGCCGCAACACCTACAAGCCCTCGACTCCCTAGTCCCGTACACACGCAAGCTCACTAGCTCGCCGAGGCCGCACCTCAAACCAAAGAGTTCACAACCGAACTCCAAACCACCACGAGCACACTTGCCCGTCTCCTCAAAGTACAAGAATGAAATCTTGGTGATCTAAACACTTTGATCACCAATAAAAGCTCTCACTACAACACTCCTATAAGATGAATAGACAATGGTTGCTCAAGTGTTTGTGTGAGAAAAGCAAGGGTTGAAACTTTGGTGAAAAACTCAAGAAATCTCTTTTACACTCTTGATAAACTTTCCTTTTAATTGGAAGTATTGGCTCTAATTTTGTGGAGAAAAACCTCTGGAATGAATGGGAAAAACTGGCTCTAAGAGTCTCCAAAATCTTAGCTCAAAACAATGACCAAACCCCCAAATTTATAGGCCAGAAAAATATAGCCGTTGGGGTCTGTCAGAGCTGCCGGTCGACCCGTGCGGTCGACCGCCAACGGTCAGAAATCTGACCGTTGGAGCCACGGTCGACCGCCTGGGTCGACTGACCCACTGGAGCTGAGAGTCGAACTCTCTGTTGGTCGACCCGTACGGTCGGCCGAACTTTCCAGAGAGCAGAGCTCTCTGGAGCGGTCGACCGGCACGGTCGGCCGTCCTCGAGTACACAAAGGCATGCACGTTTGTGCACGTCGGTCGACCGGTCCGGTGGGCCGACTTCAGTATTAGTCGACTATATATAGGAAGCAAGTCGACTTATCTGAAGCCTGAAACAGTTTTCTGGGATTTAAAAAGTTAGTCTTTTTGGCTCAAATAAAATCCCATAAAATACTTAAAAATCTACAAAAATAGTTTAACCAATATACTTTGATAATCAAACATGCTTGCACAAAATCAAGGCATGTTATAAAAGATTGGACTATTTTTGTAACTAGGAAATATTTGGCTCATGATAAAAACTGTATTTTTCAAAACAATATTTTTTTCAAAACATGTTTTTCCAAATCTTCATCAAATACAAAAACAAGATATACTTTTAAGGCATAGTGTGTATGGATATGATCCACTACACAATCATAATGAAATATCTATGTTTTTGTCATAAAGCTCTAAACTTGGTTTTGGTTAAAAGATAAGTACATGAGAAACACCAAAAACCAAAATAGTATTTTTCCAAAATGAAAAATCTTTTCTAAAACAAAAAATCTTTTATGAAAACAATTCTATCAAGAGTGTGTGTGCATGGTATACTTGAGCAATCCACCAACTATCTATCCTTTACATTTTACTCTATAACAAAAATAAAATCTTATACCTAGACACAAGTCTTGATCTTGAAGTCTTCCCTTGAAGTCTTCACATCTTCTTGACTTGGTCCAAGCTTGATCCAAAAGCTCCTTGGATCACACCGTGCTAGCTCCAAATCTTGACATTTTATCCTTTGTTGAACTATGCACCTACTAAGATCTTGATAATGAATCTGTCACTAATTAAACAGAAGATCATTAGTAAACATAACTTCATGAGTTGATCATCATCAAAACTAGGGTGATAGGCCTTTGGGCCAACACCGTCTTGATGAAATGCTGGATCTGATGACAGGTGCTGCAATCTTCTCCAAAATTGATTTTAAGAGTGGGCACCACCAAATTAGAATCCGGCCGGGGGACGAATGAGAGACTGCGTTTAAAACTAAGAACGGGTTGTATGAATGGTTGGTTATACATTTTGGATTGTCCAATGCTCCAGCACCTTCATGAGAGTGATGACTCAATTGTTTTGATCATTATCGGTAAATTCGTAGTGGTAGTGATATACTCTGACGATATATTGATTTACAGCGGAACTCAGGAGCAACACGTGGATCATCTGAGGCAAGTTCTTCGCACACTTCAAGCTGAGAAGTTTTACGCAAACCCAAAGAAGTGTGCTTTATGTACAGACATGATTGTCTTCTTAGAATTCGTTGTTTCTTTCGAGGGAGTTTCTGTGGATCATGAGAAGGTGAAAGCCATCACCGAGTGGCCGCAACCCCAAAAATCAGAGAAGTCCGTAGTTTTCATGGGTTAGCCACTTTTTACCATCAATTTATAAAAAACTTTAGCTCTATTATGGCACCAGTAATTACTGTTTAAAGAGTGAAGGATTTCAGTGGGCTCCTGCCGCCACCAGGCTTTTTATCGAGATTAAGAGAATGATGACCGAAGCCCCTATTATGCGTCTCTTAGATTTTTCGAAGGTGTTTGAAGTAACGTGTGACGCATCAGGGCTAGCGATAGGTGATGTATTGAGTCAAGAAAACCATCATATCATCTATTTCAGCGAGAAGTTAAATGACGCCGGACAACGGTACTCCACGTATGACAAAGAATTCTATACGGTTGTGCAGACATTGCGCTATTGGAGGCATTACCTGCTACCACAGGAGTTTGTGTTGTATTCGGATCATGAGGCGCTGAAATATCTCAAGTCCCAAAAGAGACTAAATGCGCGACACAGTAAGTGGGTGGAGTTCCTCTAGGAGTACACGTTTGTCCTCAAGCACAAGGCAAGAGTTGAAAACAAGGTTGTCGATGTGCTCAGCCAGCGTGTTACGTGTTATGATTTTGATAGTTATGAGCGCAGAAGTGACTGGTTCGAGAGATTGAGGGAGGAGTACGAATCGTGTCGTGACTTTAGGGAAATATATGTCGAGTTACAGGACGGTTCTGTTTGAGAGATGGGTGAATTTCTGTTACAAGACAGATATTTATTCAGGTTCCGTAAGTTATGTATTCCCTGTACGTCCATCAGGGGCTTTCTCTCTTAGGAAGTGCATGCAGGAGGTCTAGGTTCGGCCAGAATAAGATGATTGAAGTTGTTGAGCATAGATTCTACTGACCGAGCTTGAAGAAGGATATTGCTAAGGTCGTTGGCCAGTGTCGCATGTGTCAACTGGCCAAACAATAAAAACAGAATGCCGGACCCTACACTTCTCTCCCTGTACCCCATTGCCCCTGGCAGGACGTGAGCTCAGTTTCATCTAGTATTAACAAAAACACAGAAAAAGCATGACTCTATCCTAGTAGTGGTTAGCAAATTCTCCAAAATGGCTCACTTCATTCCGTGCTATAAGACACCGAATGCATTCCGGGTAGTTGTCATTTTCTTTGATAATGTCGTTAAATTGCATGGGTTGCCAGAGCCATGGTGTCTGACAGGGACATTAAGTCTGTTAGCTATTTCTGGCAAACGTTGTAACACAAGATGGGAATTAAACTGAAATTCTCGACAATCTTTCATTCACAAACTGATGGGCAAACTGAGGTAGTCAATCGAATCCTAGGAAATCTCCTTAGGTGTCTCATTGGAAAAAACTTGAGAATCTGATCTTGCCTATAGCCGAATTTGCATATAATAGTTCTGTCAATATGACTACAGGTCTTAGTTCATTTGAAGTGGCTTTAAACCTAGACAACCAATTGATTTGGTTCCCATGGCCCATCATCATTTTAGGGTATCAAATTCTGCTTCGGTATTTGCATCTCATATATGTGCACTACATGAGGAGATCAGAGAGAAGATAATGAAAAATGATGCTGAGTATAAAGCTTTTACTGATTTACATCGTAAATTAAGAATATTTAATGTCGGTGGCTATGTGATGGTCCGCATGAGACCCGAATGGTTTCCTCTGGGAACCATGAAGAAATTACGCGCGCGAAGCGCAGGACCATTCCGAATTCTCAAGAAGATCAAATCAAACGCTTTTGTGGTGAATCTCTGTCACGCCCCGCTTCCCAAAATACGCTAGGGCGGAGACGCGACATGAGTCGGCGACGCATATACGCAAGAAAAATACCTCGCGTATACGCGCTAAGCCTAAAGTAACCTGAACAAGCTATAAATCTAAACCGTGATAATCGATGATCACTGCAATAATACATATAAAGGCTACACATGATCTGGAATGAAATAAGGAACAGAATAGAAGCCAAGGGTGATATACAAGAATCAAAGAATAATAGCAGGAATAAAGAAAGGAAAGAATACCAGAATCCAAAGAGAGAGAGAGTCTAGTTCCTCGCAAGTCGTACAGTCTCATCGTACATCTGCACAAAAGAACAAGCGTCCAATATCTGGACGTGCAAATCCAGGGTCGTCAGAACACGACCTAGTGAGTGTGTGTAAAGGGGAGAGCTCGTGTATATAAACAAGGTGCATAAAGCAATAACAAGAATAACTGCAGATATAAAATAATCAAATAACATGATCCATAAGCAACTGAATAACAATAGCAAGAATAAGAGTACAGGTACAGACAAGTAAAACAACTGTAACAAACAACAGATGTCTAGGTGTATATCCTAGTAATATCACTAACCTAGTACATAATCTTGTCCTGGTTACAATCATGTGTCTATCATAATGATATATATAATTATACAATCAGGTGATTACGGTCAGTCACAATACATCAACAGTTTATTATTAATTATGTCAGCAAACACCAATTGTCACATGTAATAGACGCATCCCATACTACGCCTACCACACATGCCAATCGATGTCCTCAGTTATTGAAACTGATTGGTTGGAGACATTGTCCATGCTTTAGGTGAGTCCCGTGCATACCCGGGACCACGGCCCAGACTCCTGGCGCTGAACCAGGACCTACCGCAAGGTAGTCAGGAACATGTAAACAGGAACAGGAAACAGGACGGGGTGCCAGTCACCCCACGGGAACCCTGCAGCGCAACCCTCTTTCGGCTGCGCAACCTAAATCCTAGGTCCACCCAAAATACGGACGCTGTCTCCTCCATCAATCTCCTCAATCCCAGTGTAAGTTGTTTAATAGCATGTTATTAGTTTATCAAGATTATTTAATATGTATGTTACTTGAATCACTGGGATAACTCGGTGGTAGTCACGGTAACAATATCAACATGTAATCAGGATACTGGTATAACAGGAATATATAATATCAAGGAATAGGATACCGGTATAACAGGAATATGTAACAAGTATAACATGCGGGTGTTGTTATCGTGTAATAATATTTTTCCCAGCAATTAAGTAACATGGACAATAATATCAGGTAGATATTATGTATAATCAGTCAGGTTTCTCAGGTAAATCAAGATATTTAAGATGGGTAATGATCTACTGTCATGAATAGAATAATCCAAGCAAATTATGTAATCAACTTATATCCTCAAAGTCATCGATATATCCATCCTCTAAGCCATCAACAAATTCACATCTCAATAACTGAAATACTACATATGTTCTGACACATCTATTCAGATCTCCACACTCCAGTCTGATCAAAGTCATCACAAACTCTTACCTCTATCAAGGTCAAACATAAGGTCCCAAAGTCAAGTAACATATCATATATATATCTAAGATCTATCAGGTCAAGTCAATACAACCAATATCTATTCCTCAAAATCATGTTCATCCATCTATAGCCCATAACATAACTCAAGGGTAGAGTTCCCCATCCAATAAGAATCTAAGTACAGCAGTCAGACAAGCATTAGTCGACTAGGGGAGGTTAGTAGTCGACTAGGGAAGGGTTAGTCGACTACAAAGTATAATAAGTCGACTATACAAGTGTACTAGTCGACTAACAGGGAAGGCAAGTCGACTAACAGGGATTATAGGTCAGCAACAGAGAGTACCCAACTTCCAGGACATCCAACTAGTCGACTATAGTTATGATAAGTCGACTAATTTGTGCTATAAGTCGACTACAAGAAAAGGGCAAGTCGACTACGGAAGGGTTATTAGTCGACAATAGGAGAGGGGTAGTCGACTAAGGTAAGCTCCAGTCAATAAACAGAAAGTGCACAACTATTCTGGAGGGGGCCTAGTCGACTACAGGTCTATAGTTAGTCGACTAATAAGGGTATTAGTCGACTAACACCATGGGCAAGTCGACTAACAGTCAGCAAACCTGATACTGAAATGCACCATCACACATTCCCACATTCTATTAAATGTATTCCTACTTCTCTCATGCACACATCACCCCAGACATATAAGTTGCTACGTTACCTCTGCACACATATTAACTTATACATATTTAATCAAATGATACCAAAAGTCAAGTAATCTGTGTGCGCTACACAATAATCCATACCACACGCATAGACATATCTTTAAACACATAATTAAATAAAGAGAGAGAGATACTCACATTCATGGGGGATATGATCGCTGCCGTGTGCACGTCCCACGTCGGAGGGAGGGATCCGACCAATGAGGAACTCGGCCTGAACTGTACATGGCCAAGGAGGGAGCCCGGATTGGATCTACAGCTGCTGGAATTGCTGTTGCTGCTGCAGATCTGGAGTGGAGAGGGGATCCGGCTGGGCTGCGCACAGGAGGAAGGGGCAGCTGCAAGGGGGCCTGGGCTGCTGTGCCTGGCGTGCTGGTCTGCAAGGGAGGCGGCCGGGGGCGCTCTGCCTGGTGCTGCTGGCTGTAAAGGGGGCCGGTCTGCAGTGGAGGGGCAGCCATCTCCAGTCGGGGAAGATTGCGTGCGGCCATGGATTTTGCCATGGAGGTGGGCGCAAGGGGATGTAGATATCACGGCAGGCCATTGGCTGGTGGAGGCGCTGGTGCGCACGCGGGGAGGAGGCCGGCCAAGGCTGCTGGGCTGAAGAGGTGCACGACCATTTGCTGTTGGAGGATGGGGAGGGGATCATGGTGACGACGGCCATGTGGAGAAGAAGATGGGGATGGCCAACAGGGAAGATGGAGAGGGGGTGTGCGGCTGCAGGTTGGGGGATTTGAGGAGAGGATTGGGGAGATTAGTTAGGATTAGGATTTGGTGGAGATTTAGATCAAGTAGTTAAGATTTGATTAGGATATAGGAGGATTCTTGGGAGTTAGTTAGGATTAGAATTTGAAGAGTAATGGATTGCGGGTTGGATCCAAACGGGAAAAGGTAACGGGTGTTACAATCTCTCACCAAACTTTGGCATCAATTGCACTTTTAATGTTGAGAATTTGGTTTCATATAGAGATACTTTTGATACCCCTTTTGATCCATTCGTGGATGAGCCTACCCAGGACCCTCTTTCTGAGAGCCCCTACTACCTCCACTTCCTCCAAAATTTTCCTATATAGAAGAAAATATAGATTCTATCTTGAAAGATCAGATTGTCTCTACCAGAGATGGAGAAACGCGACGCTATCTTATCAAGTGGAAAGAGAGAGTTGATTCAGAAAATTCTTAGATTACTGAGAAGAACTGCCGGCAGCTTGATCCTGACCTGTTGGAGCATATTACCACAGCCAACAACAATCTCCTATCATATATCTGACAGGTTCGAGTTTTTCCCACCCCAGGGAAAATGATGAGGACATCACGTCATTCGATCGAGTCTATACGAGGAGATGACGTGCCGTTTTCATTTGGTCTTAGCTACTTTATTTTAGTTCAGTTGCTTAGTTTAGTTGCTTAGTTGTATTTCTCTTTTGTGGGTATTTAGTATCACATCGATTAGTACTCATCTTGTAAAGTCTATAAAGGGCTACCAGACCTCTACTTTGATATTATTGAATAATTAAAACTTTCCTCAAATATCCAGTTAAATTCTAGAATTTATTTGCTCTTGAGTTTTAGGTGTGAAGCCCATGCAAATGGTGGAAACCCGAAATTCTATCTTGTTCTCAATTTTAAATTTTAAAACCCTAGTTTTGATTTGAAGATGATTGTGATCTAGGCTGTATTACATCATTAATGCTGCAGTTCCAGCTGGCAGTTCTGTTCCATATCAAATTTTCTCTAACTTTAGATGTCTAGACCATCATAGAGAACAAAAGGTTCAGGTCATTTGTATGAAGTTTGAGTTGCAATATCAAGGAAATGGTCCTATGGATGCTCTATTAAAGAAACTTTTGCTATATTGTTTGTCTTGATTTGAGTTATAAACGAACTAAGAGGCTAATCTAAATGGCTCTTCTGGCAACTAGGTTGGGGGTTATCGCAGTAATTATTGTCTGCTGGGTGTTGTTGAACTTGATTCCATGAAGTCCTAGATTTTGGTCACTAATTTTCTTCAGGACTTGAGTTTATATGCACTTTCTATTATACGTAAATATACTTTGATTTATAATTTTGCAGTTTGGATTTGGTAAATTTAATTGCAGGAGCAACGTAATAAACAACTTTACCTAGGCTTATTTAAGTCCCGGTCAGCCACTCTTTTGGCTTGTTCTTCTCTTCGAACTGCGGTGTTTCTAATTGTGAAGCTATCTGGGATCATTACAGACTTCTGGGCAATTTTATGTGTTAACATGCAATTGATATCATTTCCAGTTTATCGAGACACACTAGTAAAACCAGATTATTGTTGATCAGGCATTGATGGTTTTTCCTTTAAAATGATAAAGGAAACTATAATATCTGTTTAAATTCTGTTTCTTAGTTTGTAGTTGTCTACACATGAAATAGCATCCAGTGCTTCTGAATAAGTAGTTGCCATTTTGAAACCATAGGGTTTGAGTATTCCTTCTGTCACCTTGATCAAGCCATCAACTCTGATCATGTGGCAGCCAGTACTCAACTTTATCTGAGCGAATATGTGATGATACAGAATCATATATTTTGTTGTTCAAATGTTTTTTTTTTTTTTGTTTGTTTTTTTTTTTTTTTTTGCCTCTTGACAATTTTGCTGTGGCTTATTACCTTACAGTCTTCATGTTCTTTTTCCCCACTCCTACAGGTTTATGCTATCACACTCTGCGGTTTCCCCTAAAGTAACAGAAGGCCATGAAAGGTGGGAGGATCCGGGTACATGCAGAAGGGTATTCTAACAGAAATGAAATCAAAGGTGTTGCCTACCTCTCAAATTAACAAGCAAGTTGTTGTGGAGGCTACTATGTTGGAAGGAAATAGGGATAACGACAAGTTAGATGGACCTGAGAAAGAGTCTGTTCCATTGACAGGCACGCTAAATGTGGAAAAATCTCACACCATAGGAATCAAGGATTCCAAGAATCTATCTTTAGATAAAATTTCAGATAATGCAGACCTTCCTAAACCAAAACAAATGGAGCAGGGAGTGGTGATGTTGCATGCGGAAAAGCCACTTAACACAGAAGCTAAGGGTACAAAGGATCCACTGTTAGCTTACATTTGTGACAATACCGAGCTTACTGAAAATGCAAACAAGTGGAACAGTCAGTACAGATGTTGGATATGGGAGAATCACATACAGAGGTTAAGAGTTCAGAGGTTTATATCTAGTGAAAAATTTCAGACAACTCAGAACTTCCCTGAACCCAAACAAACAGAGCTGTCAATGGAGGCTCTTGTGTTTTCTACGACAGTTTTAGCCCAGCAGCTATCTAACATAAGCGGTCAACTAGGTATACTGTAGAGGATGAAGAAAGTACTAGAGCGTCTTTTTCTAATAAGCACTCGTATGACTTGAAGCTAACAAAACCTAATTCATATGAGAGAGAGAGAGGAACTTGATTTCCCATCAGCAAAAGAGAATTTCCCTGCTGCAGACACAGGAGCATCTGAAAAGGAGGGCATTTTTTTTACTTGATTTTTTCAATGACGAGACAGATAAAGGCAAGAAGTTAAAGAGGCCAAAGGTTGACGCTCTGAAACATGAGAGTTCAGAATTGAGACAACAGTCATGTCATTAGTTTGGTCGATATATTCAAAAAGAATCAGAAAGATTCACGAGATAAATTGATCAATGAAAAGAAGCTAGCACGAGATGGTTCCTTGAATATGAAGGAACCAGAAACACAAGGCCTGATCAACCGAATATTCGAGGTGCCAAAGAAAGCTGACAAATCAGAATCATTGGACGGAGTATTTAAACTTCCAAGTTTGAACAAGGAACACTAATGGGGTTGCCAGCGTGATAAAGCCAAGGTTCGGAAAGCTGAGGTGCAGACGGGAAGACATAAGATTTGGAATCAAATAGCTCTAGTCTGGCAGCAAAAGATGACAGAGGAGAAGAGAAACAATCTGGTAAAAATGAGATTGGAAGTAGGAATTCTAAGCTGAGCAAAAATTAGAAGGCAATGGATTTGAGTGCAGAGAGTAGTTCATCGCAAAGGCTACATCCAGATGCAACACCAAATGATCAAATGAGTGCTTTTGAGCACTGCTCGCGGGTGAAGTTTCTGCGTGAAACAACAAATGTGAATGATCTCAGTGTTGCCTTTGGTAATTGTGGGCCCATTTCTGAAATTCATATTGTTAATCGAGAAGCGAGAACAGGTTTAGCTATGCTTATGCCTGTTTCAAGGTAGTTATCACACAGTATATCATATATTTTGTGTCATTTCTTGATTGCAAGTGAAACCCTACTCTTATCTTCTGGCTTAACATACGCACATGCACGCGCGCGCGCGCGCGCACGCACACACACACACACACACTATAATCATGGACTAACTAAGACAAAATAATTGAAAGAACCAAATGATTTATTTTTGAATGGGAAAAATAAATTATGATTGAAAGAGGGATGACAATATTATACAATTAATGTAAATGATCTTATATTTAATCACGTTGTGTTCTAGTGTTACTTGGAGATACCAGCACTTAATTCTGTCTTACTCTTGGAGTTCCTTGACCTTGAATTGTGTTCCACACATAACACCATTTTAGTGAGATAGGGCGGTGGTGATGATAACAGATATTTTATTTTATTAACATTGAAATTCTTCAAAAGATTCTGTGCTTATGTAATTTACTATTATTATTAGGGAAAAGTGCATTTGTGCCCAAAGTTTGAAACTAATTTCTTTTATGCCCATGAAGTTTCAAACAAAGCATTTTTTATACAACTATTCTCATGAAGGATGCCTGTTAACTTTTTCTTTTTCTGCTTGCTTGGCTTTCAAAAGAAGGTAAAGGAAGGGCTATTGCAGATTGCTTCTGAAACAAGTATTTGAATCTGAGAGTAGGAGTATTGAACTATGTTAAAGCCTATCCGGCAAAGGAAAAGAGACTGTTGGGTTAGAGAAGAGGTGCAGAGGGGGAAGGCCCCGGCTGCTGCTTAGAAGTTGGGGAGGAAGAATAGATTGATGGCAAGGGACCAGAATAGATTGATGGCAAGGGACCAAAAGACATGAGTGTATAGGGAAGTTGACTGCAATCATTTAGAACTTGTTAGCACCTCATCACATGTTCTATTAACAGTTGTCTACTTGTCCTGCAATGGCACGTCACTTGGTTCAAGGATCACCTAGTAATTTGTAACCTTTTAAGAGCATTCAAATAGCTGATGCCAACTGCTGGTGTAACAAATGTCGCTAGATGTTAAAAGTAAGTAGAAGTTTTAGAGGTGAAAAGCTAAGTGCTCACAACATATATATGGAGGGGGACAATGTAAATGGTTCCGAAGAAATATTATGTGGTAAAGAAATGTTAGGGGTCAAGGGAGAGATTGCCTCCACTTGCAAGTTGCAATCCCTTCTCTCTGCCACTTAGGCTACATTTTGAGAAACTAAGCTACCCTTTTGTAAGAAATAAGCTAAAAGTTTGAGAAATATGCTATATTTCTAAAAAAATTGGGTATAAAGATATTCAGTCACTGGTATAAATGCATTTCTGAAACTTTCTGGGCACCCAAAAAAAAAACTTCAGGTACATACGCTATTCCCTTCTTGTTAACTTTTGTGATAAAACTTTTAAAAGTTATGACTACCTTTTATTTTATCATCCACAACTCTCATGAAACTACATCAACATCCAAAGGAACACCAACGTAATACAGAGTGGGGCATGGGCTTGGGTTGATGTGCCACTAGATGAGGCATTTATAAAAAGTTTGATTGCGGATATAATTGAAGGTATCCATAGTTATGCACTGTCAGTCTAGAACACTTCATCACAAGTGATTGCAATATCTTAAATATAGTCAGAAGAAACAAAGCGTAGGATCGATATTTCTCTTTTTGGTAGTTTATATTTCTAAGGGACCATTTCAGGGTTAACTGCGGATAAGGGAGATGTAGTTCTGGGACGCTCTGGTACTTGAAGGATACGTGTAACATATTCCTTATATATACTAAAATTTATACATATCTCAGAAATATTGGAAAGTATTGGAGGCTAAGAAGCTAAAGTTCTAATGTACTAATGATGGATTTACTCTTATATTTCATTTGTAAATCCATTTGCATAATTCTCCACTTTCTCAATGAATTTTAATTTTCAGGTAACTATTATTTATGTTACTTGAAAGTGTTTTATGATATCTGAGTTCTTGTATTTTCAAAACAGACATATTTTTATCAAATTTTGTTTTATACATAGAACATGAACACACACACGTTTGTACATATCGACAACATGTCCATAGCCTAAAGTTGTAGAATTTGAACTGTCTGCATACCTTAGTCACACCATATCCATATTGGTGTGTCAAGAGATAATAACTAAGTTCTTTATAACATGATCATTTGCACACTTGTCCTTAAAGCTGGTACCTATTTCCCTATGGATATACCGTTAAGACGAGTGATTTTAGTTGGAAGCTAAGGCCTTGAGCTTAGAAGCATTTGATGCCTCCTAGTTGTGGTTTGGAGGGGAAAAAAAGGGACTAGGAGTGTGTGAAGGTAGAACAAAGTTCTCATACAATGAATCAAATTCTTATGCTGTCCTTAAACAGTGGTAGCAGCAGCAGCAAGTCTTTATCCCCAAAAAGTTGAATTTAGCCATACGAATCTTTTTTCTCCATTTAGCTTTCTCTTATTGGAGGCTAAGTGAATTTTTAAAATCCCGTAGTTCTTTAAACATTGTCTTGAAAACAAACAACTATTAACTTGTATAATCTTGAGTAATTTAGAATATTTTAATTTTTCTGATTGATATTTGATCTGCAACTTTCATATGAACCCGAGAAAAGCCAGCTTATGTTAAATTTTGCTAATTTCCTCTCAGATTTGAGCAGTCTATCACATAAAATGTCTCATACATAATAGTTACTATATAAAGATGATTTGTGCTATAACTAGTTTACTGCATAAACTTATGATGTGACAGTTTCGTGCACTGCCAAATGACACACTAAAAATATTCTGTAATACTCCCTCCTTTCATCCAAGCCTCAGTTTTGATGCATTAAGGTATCAGATAACTTGAAGATTTGATGGGATCTTAATATTGTGACAGACAGCAGAAGGGCTGAAGCAAGCTGTGAACAAACAAGATTTAGCTATATGTGGTACAGATGTTGTTTTGGAACCAGCTTCTTCTCTGAACGCATACAACACAGTCTTTAATGAAGAATCAATTGCAGATTTGGGTTTCCCCATCGCTTTTCTGAAAAATCCTTCAAGAACTGTTGTGGTTAAAGAATTGCCTGAGGATCTATCGTTTCATTACTTGAAAGGTGCTCTTTCAAGCTGGGGGCATGTCTCTAGCTTTGGATTGGTTCCTCACCTTCCAATGCTTATGTGGAGTTCGAGGTGACTTATTTTCAATACTAGCATCAGTTTGAACCTTATGTCTTTTGCTTCCTGTGATGCTTTTTTTATTGAGCTACTATTTTGTATGCATTTGTGTGTAGAGACAGGCAGAGAGAGAAAATATATTCAGACATATTAAGCACAAGGAAATTCTATGTTACCCAGAAATATCTTTTTATGCTGAATACATAAACACATAAATGCACCACATAACCTGCGAGTGTAACATAACATTGTTGCTTCTGAACAGCAATGTCTTGGAATAAAATAAAAACTTGTTAGCTATGATATGCAGGACAGTTGTCCGATTTGTCCTGAGTAGAATTTCGCGCATCCAACTGTCCAACATCACATTGTTTTTGATACTTTTTTCTAGACCATTAAACTAAACATTTCGCTATATTAGCTGTCCATTCATGCCTACTCGATGCAAATGCAAATGCAAAAAAGAAAAAAATTTAATTGTCACTTTTCATGCAATCTAAATCAATATGTAAGGGCTTTTAAATGTTCAAATCATATCCGAATTGTTGGATTCAAAATTTGCATGCCCAATTCTCAAGATCCAAGTACCAAGCTACTTTCAGCCCTTCATTGTATGCCTAGTTAATGCATGACTAAGAAAAACTTAAAACATTTGAGTCCAAGTTTTAGGCATTTTAAATGATATAAATTAACCTTAATAGAATGGAACTTTCATCTGAGAGGATTTGGAACCAAACCCTACCTATTGGAATTAGATGAGTGGATATATATAGTTTGCCTATGATCCTACTAATAAGATTTGAGTTTGTATTCTATCACATAGAAAGTATATATTATACAACTATGATGGATGATCCAAACTATTCAATATATATTAATAATTCAAAATGCTTAAAAAGAAAATTCAAAGGTTTTTTAGATTTCTTACATGTACATCAAGTGGCATAAATAGATGGTTGACAGTGGAGAGTTTTGTGTTTTATGATTTGAAGAGTACAAATTGAAAATATCACTTGAATTGTGATCTAAATACTTTAAAACCCTAATATACGAATTTTTGTTGGGTTTGAAACATTTTAGACCGTCGAACTAAAAAACTTACAACTTTTGGCCTTCCATTTTGGGGTTACTTGATGGATGGTTAAGAAACTTCAAATAGTCTAAATTTGGTTTATACGTACTCTGCATGATGTATTTCAACAACATTAATCTTCAAATTTGGATGTATGATCATCTAATTCTCATAGATAGGGTTTAGTTCTAAATCCTCTCAGGAGGAGTGTAATATCCCTAATCTAATAATACTGTATTTTAATTTTCCACAAGTATTTATTTTGATCTATCGATTATTTTTATTTATCAAGTTAATTTCTTTCTCCTGTGATTATTATTGTTGAGTATGCAAAATTATTTTCGGATAATATATGACAAATTATTCTTCCGTTATTATTTATTGTTAATTCTATTTAGTGTACCATTATTTATTATTACAGCTTAGTAATTATTATTGGCGTTTTATTATTTTGTAAATAAGTATTGCGAGTTGTGATTGGTATTACTTATTTTAATATTGGCATTTGTACTAATCTTGGTGGTGGTGGTGGTGTTTCCTTGTTAACCTCTCACCCTATTTACCCGTTACCTGTTTGGATTTCGTAACACATTAGATCTGTTCCTAATCCCCCGTTAACATATTCACTCATCTATTGGATCCTAATTCATTAGCATGCCCTATGGCCCGATACCCAATTATCTTATTGGATCCAAACTCTATTTGGATCAACCCGTAACCCAAACCCAAATCAAGACCCAATTACCTAATCGGATCCTAAGCCGTTGCCTAGACCCAACCCAATACCCCTGCTATATAAATCCTGTTGATAACCTAGACCAAAAATCTAATCTCCTTGCTAATTTTCTCCTCTCCAATAACAGCAGCCGCACACTAGATCCAACAGCCTTCCCTTGGCAGATCTCCTCTCCATCCTTCACCACCAGCAGATCATAAACAGCCCCAGGCCCTGGATCCCCTCCTTCCCCTCTTTGATCTGGCCGACCACCATCAACAGGGCGCCCTCCCAGCAGCCGCTGTCAACCAGGACAGCAACAGGTCCTTGACTGCGCAGCAGCCCCTTCTTGCCGCAAATCTGCACCAGGCCGGAGCTCCCAACAGCAGCCCAGGCCTGGCCTTCGCCCCCCAGCACACCAGCAGCTTCCCCTTGATCCACAGGCTGCCCCGGATTCTCTCCACAGCGACCGCAGCAGCGCACCAATAGCCGAATCCAGATCTGGACAGCAGCAGATCTGTATTTTCAGCAGCGAGCGAGCTGGTCGTTCTCCCTATCCACGCCAGCCCATCGTCGGAGATTGGCACGGTGGCCTTCCCCAGTAACCTGGCCACCCTCCCACGCAGTCCGTTGGCAAGGAATCGCACCACAGCGACCATGGCAGCGACTCGCCCGACGACGCGCACAGCAGATCCAGATTCAGACCAGCAGCACAAGCAGCGGGCGAGCGGCGATTCCAGGCCCTTCCGGCGAGCGCGAGACCTCCGGATTGCAGCCAGGTCTTCCCCAGGACCCTGGCTACCGTCCTATGTAATCCGACAGCGCAGAGCGGTGCCACGGCGACCGTAACGGCGACTCGCCCGGTAACGCGCAGTTTCCCCAATGTGAGTGTCTCTCCTCCTTCTCTCTTTTATTATGTGATTGCAACTATTATTGTATATGTTATGTAATTATTGAGTAGAATACTTAGATTACATGTTTATGTATGGAGATCTTTAAGTATGGTAGTGGAATTGTCATTTCCCTTTATGTTACATGATGAATGCATAGAAACAGGAGATGTATATATGATGTTAGAACCCTTATGTTTATTCTATGAGTATCTAAATTAGTTGTGTAATGGATAATGATAGATGTGTATGATTCCTTGAGATGAATATTGGTGGTAATAACTTGACTTATCTTGATGGAACTTTTATGCATGGATTGGATATGTTGCCAAGTATTGGGATCTAATATTCGACCTTAATAGAAATGTGAACTTTTGAAGACTTGGGAATCAGATTAGATTGTCAGAGTGAGAGAGCTGAGCTTGATTATTGGTATATGTTGGATTGACAATTATTAAATTAGATTACTAGAGGTGTAATGGAACTAGATGATTATGTGACTATTGGAATTATGAGTTGGTTGTAATGACTTGGATTCATAGTTGGGTATTTGAGGACATATTAGACATGATGGAATTAGTTGAGTTGTGATTGATCTTGAGTTAGAGGTTATCCAGAATCTATATTCTTTATGTTGGAGTCTGACTTGTACTAAGATGAGATTAACATATTTCATGTAGAGTAATTCTCAGACTTGTTATTCCTTCATGTGGTAATAACTTAGGTGATGATTCATTTGGATATTGATGTGGACTTGTTATGATATTAGAGACTGGATTACTTGATAATTGGATCAGTATATAGACTTAGTTAGAATTTAGATTGATCGGGGATTCTTGTTACTAGATTATGATCAGTATTTCGATGTGAATGATCCTTATTAGATTGTGACTAGATATGTGGATATCTTACATTTGACTTTGACATGAGACATCATATTGGTTTTGGATTTTTAGAAGCTAGAGTTTCAAGATATATCAACTGATTGGATTATAGAGTATGATGAGTTGTTGGTATTGACTCATGAATGGACTTATTCTAGATTGCAGTTCTTAGAGGATAGATCTGAGTATAGTATACTTTGACTGGATTGTTCTATTCTTGACAGTAGGTTATTACTCACCTTGTGTATATTGATTTACCTGTGGAACCTGACTGACTACTTGGCATCTACCTGATAACTATCATGTTCATGTTACTGAAATTTGCTGGGAAAATATTATTACACGGTAACAACACCCGCATGTTTACTTGTTACATATATTCCTGTTATACCGGTATCTTGTTACTTGACATGTTATACTCCTGTTATACCGGTACCCTGACTTTCACATGTTGATATTGTTACCGTGACCACCACTGAGTCATCCCAGAGATTTAAGTAACATGTATATTAAATAATCTTGATAAACTAAAACATGATAACAAACAACTTGCACTGGGATTGGGGAGATTGATGGAGGAGACAGCGTCCGTATTTTGGGTGGACCTAGGATTTAGGTTGCGCAGCCGAAAGAGGGTTCCACTGCAGGGTTCCCGTGGGGTGACTGGCACCCCGTCATGTTTCCTGTTATACATGTTATACATGTACCTGTTCCTGTTTACATGTTCTTGACTACCTGGCGGTAGGTCCTGGTTCAGCGCCAGGAGTCTGGGCCGTGGTCCCGGGTATGTACGGGACCCACCTAAAGCATGGACAATGTCTCCAACCGATCAATTTCAATAACTTAAGGGCATCGATTGGCATGTGTGGTAGGCGTAGTATGGGATGCGTCTATTACATGTGACAATTGGTGTTCGCTGACATAATTAATAATAAACTGTTGATGCCTTGTGATTGACTGTAATTACCTGATTGTATATTTATATATCACTATGTCAGACATATGATTGTAACCAGGACCAGACTTATGACCAGACTTGGATATCAACCTAGTGACATGTGATAGGTTACACATATAGACATCTGTTGATTGCTACAGTTGCTTTACTGGTCTTATACCTGTACTCTTATTCTTACTGTCTTTATTCGTGTTGCTTTCATTGTTCAGTTATTCATCCTGTTATTTAGTCTCTTATATTTGCAGTTGTTCTTATTACTATTTATGCACATGGTTTATTCTGCACGAGTTCTTTCCCCTTTACACACACACTCATTATGGTCGCGTTCTGACGACCCTGGATTTGCACGTCCAGCTATTGGACGATTGTTTCTAACGTGCAGGTGTTTGATGAGGCGGTACGCTTTGCGAGGAGCTTGGGTCCTCTCCTCTTGATCCTGGTATACTTGCATTTCATTCTTGTTATTATTCTTTGATTCCTGTATCACCTTTGACTTCTATTCAGCTATCATTTTCTTCCCGTTATTCATTGCTATCATGTGTGGTCTTATATGTATTACTGCAGTGTTCATTGATCATTATGCTTCCGATTTATAGCTTGTTCAGGTTACAATTGAGGCTTAGCGCGTATACGAGAGGTATTTTACCTCGCGTATATGCGTCGCCATAACGTCTCCGTATCTTTAAGATCGGGCGTTACAGAGTGGTATCAGAGCCTAGGTTTTCGACTTGCGATGTTAAATTTTGAATTTTGATATTCGCAAGATGACCTAGTTCTTACCGGTAACTTGAATGAGTTATAATTACACTGCAATGTACATATATTATTTACATAATATTGACTCCATTTGGAAATTGATCGTCCTCCCTTTGGAATTCCGTTCTTGATCTGTTGATATTCATGATTCCAACACTCTCTTTTGAGTGATTTGGATTTCCATCTTGATTTCATCCTTCCTTCCTATTCATTCCTTCTGATTCTATCTCTTGAGATTGGTTACTCCATGTTGAAGCTGGTAGCAGAGATCAGAGCGCGCAGCGGAATCGTGGTGTCCCAACGAGGCAACGTGGAAGATTGCTGTGTTCTCTCTTGATCTTTGATTTTGTACCATTCCCTACCTTATTTGAATTTCGAGGACGAAATTTTTATTAAGGTGGGTAGAATGTAATATCCCTAATCTAATAATACTGTATTTTAATTTTCCACAAGTATTTATTTTGATCTATCGATTATTTTTATTTATCAAGTTAATTTCTTTCTCCTGTGATTATTATTGTTGAGTATGCAAAATTATTTTCGGATAATATATGACAAATTATTCTTCCGTTATTATTTATTGTTAATTCTATTTAGTGTACCATTATTTATTATTACAGCTTAGTAATTATTATTGGCGTTTTATTATTTTTGTAAATAAGTATTGCGAGTTGTGATTGGTATTACTTATTTTAATATTGGCATTTGTACTAATCTTGGTGGTGGTGGTGGTGTTTCCTTGTTAACCTCTCACCCTATTTACCCGTTACCTGTTTGGATTTCGTAACACATTAGATCTGTTCCTAATCCCCCGTTAACATATTCACTCATCTATTGGATCCTAATTCATTAGCATGCCTATGGCCCGATACCCAATTATCTTATTGGATCCAAACTCTATTTGGATCAACCCGTAACCCAAACCCAAATCAAGACCCAATTACCTAATCGGATCCTAAGCCGTTGCCTAGACCCAACCCAATACCCCTGCTATATAAATCCTGTTGATAACCTAGACCAAAAATCTAATCTCCTTGCTAATTTTCTCCTCTCCAATAACAGCAGCCGCACACTAGATCCAACAGCCTTCCTTGGCAGATCTCCTCTCCATCCTTCACCACCAGCAGATCATAAACAGCCCCAGGCCCTGGATCCCCTCCTTCCCCTCTTTGATCTGGCCGACCACCATCAACAGGGCGCCCTCCCAGCAGCCGCTGTCAACCAGGACAGCAACAGGTCCTTGACTGCGCAGCAGCCCCTTCTTGCCGCAAATCTGCACCAGGCCGGAGCTCCCAACAGCAGCCCAGGCCTGGCCTTCGCCCCCCAGCACACCAGCAGCTTCCCCTTGATCCACAGGCTGCCCCGGATTCTCTCCACAGCGACCGCAGCAGCGCACCAATAGCCGAATCCAGATCTGGACAGCAGCAGATCTGTATTTTCAGCAGCGAGCGAGCTGGTCGTTCTCCCTATCCACGCCAGCCCATCGTCGGAGATTGGCACGGTGGCCTTCCCCAGTAACCTGGCCACCCTCCCACGCAGTCCGTTGGCAAGGAATCGCACCACAGCGACCATGGCAGCGACTCGCCCGACGACGCGCACAGCAGATCCAGATTCAGACCAGCAGCACAAGCAGCGGGCGAGCGGCGATTCCAGGCCCTTCCGGCGAGCGCGAGACCTCCGGATTGCAGCCAGGTCTTCCCCAGGACCCTGGCTACCGTCCTATGTAATCCGACAGCGCAGAGCGGTGCCACGGCGACCGTAACGGCGACTCGCCCCGGTAACGCGCAGTTTCCCCAATGTGAGTGTCTCTTCCTCCTTCTCTCTTTTATTATGTGATTGCAACTATTATTGTATATGTTATGTAATTATTGAGTAGAATACTTAGATTACATGTTTATGTATGGAGATCTTTAAGTATGGTAGTGGAATTGTCATTTCCCTTTATGTTACATGATGAATGCATAGAAACAGGAGATGTATATATGATGTTAGAACCCTTATGTTTATTCTATGAGTATCTAAATTAGTTGTGTAATGGATAATGATAGATGTGTATGATTCCTTGAGATGAATATTGGTGGTAATAACTTGACTTATCTTGATGGAACTTTTATGCATGGATTGGATATGTTGCCAAGTATTGGGATCTAATATTCGACCTTAATAGAAATGTGAACTTTTGAAGACTTGGGAATCAGATTAGATTGTCAGAGTGAGAGAGCTGAGCTTGATTATTGGTATATGTTGGATTGACAATTATTAAATTAGATTACTAGAGGTGTAATGGAACTAGATGATTATGTGACTATTGGAATTATGAGTTGGTTGTAATGACTTGGATTCATAGTTGGGTATTTGAGGACATATTAGACATGATGGAATTAGTTGAGTTGTGATTGATCTTGAGTTAGAGGTTATCCAGAATCTATATTCTTTATGTTGGAGTCTGACTTGTACTAAGATGAGATTAACATATTTCATGTAGAGTAATTCTCAGACTTGTTATTCCTTCATGTGGTAATAACTTAGGTGATGATTCATTTGGATATTGATGTGGACTTGTTATGATATTAGAGACTGGATTACTTGATAATTGGATCAGTATATAGACTTAGTTAGAATTTAGATTGATCGGGGATTCTTGTTACTAGATTATGATCAGTATTTCGATGTGAATGATCCTTATTAGATTGTGACTAGATATGTGGATATCTTACATTTGACTTTGACATGAGACATCATATTGGTTTTGGATTTTTAGAAGCTAGAGTTTCAAGATATATCAACTGATTGGATTATAGAGTATGATGAGTTGTTGGTATTGACTCATGAATGGACTTATTCTAGATTGCAGTTCTTAGAGGATAGATCTGAGTATAGTATACTTTGACTGGATTGTTCTATTCTTGACAGTAGGTTATTACTCACCTTGTGTATATTGATTTACCTGTGGAACCTGACTGACTACTTGGCATCTACCTGATAACTATCATGTTCATGTTACTGAAATTTGCTGGGAAAATATTATTACACGGTAACAACACCCGCATGTTTACTTGTTACATATATTCCTGTTATACCGGTATCTTGTTACTTGACATGTTATACTCCTGTTATACCGGTACCCTGACTTTCACATGTTGATATTGTTACCGTGACCACCACTGAGTCATCCCAGAGATTTAAGTAACATGTATATTAAATAATCTTGATAAACTAAAACATGATAACAAACAACTTGCACTGGGATTGGGGAGATTGATGGAGGAGACAGCGTCCGTATTTTGGTGGACCTAGGATTTAGGTTGCGCAGCCGAAAGAGGGTTCCACTGCAGGGTTCCCGTGGGGTGACTGGCACCCCGTCATGTTTCCTGTTATACATGTTATACATGTACCTGTTCCTGTTTACATGTTCTTGACTACCTGGCGGTAGGTCCTGGTTCAGCGCCAGGAGTCTGGGCCGTGGTCCCGGGTATGTACGGGACCCACCTAAAGCATGGACAATGTCTCCAACCGATCAATTTCAATAACTTAAGGGCATCGATTGGCATGTGTGGTAGGCGTAGTATGGGATGCGTCTATTACATGTGACAATTGGTGTTCGCTGACATAATTAATAATAAACTGTTGATGCCTTGTGATTGACTGTAATTACCTGATTGTATATTTATATATCACTATGTCAGACATATGATTGTAACCAGGACCAGACTTATGACCAGACTTGGATATCAACCTAGTGACATGTGATAGGTTACACATATAGACATCTGTTGATTGCTACAGTTGCTTTACTGGTCTTATACCTGTACTCTTATTCTTACTGTCTTTATTCGTGTTGCTTTCATTGTTCAGTTATTCATCCTGTTATTTAGTCTCTTATATTTGCAGTTTCTTATTACTATTTATGCACATGGTTTATTCTGCACGAGTTCTTTCCCCTTTACACACACACTCATTATGGTCGCGTTCTGACGACCCTGGATTTGCACGTCCAGCTATTGGACGATTGTTTCTAACGTGCAGGTGTTTGATGAGGCGGTACGCTTTGCGAGGAGCTTGGGTCCTCTCCTCTTGATCCTGGTATACTTGCATTTCATTCTTGTTATTATTCTTTGATTCCTGTATATCACCTTTGACTTCTATTCAGCTATCATTTTCTTTCCGTTATTCATTGCTATCATGTGTGGTCTTATATGTATTACTGCAGTGTTCATTGATCATTATGCTTCCGATTTATAGCTTGTTCAGGTTACAATTGAGGCTTAGCGCGTATACGAGAGGTATTTTACCGCGCGTATATGCGTCGCCATAACGTCTCCGTATCTTTAAGATCGGGGCGTTACAAGGAGTCTAGTCTAACTTTCTCTCTCTACACGCACACATACATACATACTTGATGGGTCATTCGATAAATAATGTCCACTATTCATCTTGATGTACACATTCAAATTACTGTAAGAAAAGGAGCTCAAGAGGTTGCGTAGCTTTTTACTAATGCATTAACAACCATCTTCCATTTACGACTAAAGTTTGCAACCAAATCACAAAGTTCATAAAGGTTTTAAACCATTTAACCTTCCATTCATAAACTAATTTTGATGTATTGAACACCATGAACCGTGTGGCTCATGTCTGTCATGGAGTTCTTAAAAAAGTTCTCATCATAGAGTTATTGTAGGATAGTTTTCACATATATAGTGTTCATATGTGCGTGTCGAGAGAGAGAGAGAGAGGATATGAGCTTAAGCACATATAAACTTATATGTGTTGGAGCTCTTTCTCATGTGTGGATTATCTATGGAGTGGTGGAGATGAAAAATCTTAAATTTTGGAGGTCATTTGATCTTTCTCATGTGAATGTACACCATTCATTTTGATTTACATATTCTCAAGTAGTAATGTGATGAAAAATGTTGAGTTTTGGAGGTCATTTGCTCATCCATTATGTGTTTGCAATTGAACGGCAAATTTGGAGCACTTGATGGATAAACAATCTCCAAAATCCTCAAAAAATATTATCCACCTCTCTTTGAGAATATGTAGATTACAATAAATGTTGTGGATTATGGGAATATGGTGTAGCATATATAAGTTTATGTGTGACTCAACTCATATATCCTATTCTCTCTATTACACACACACTAGTAAAATGCATGTGCATCAAGTACATGAAAATTTTGAAGGTCTTTTATTCGAAATAAAAATTTTCTATCAATTTCATAGTCATCAAAGGGAGTTATATAAGTGGGAATTTATCAAATTTCATAAAATATTCTAGTAGGAAACATTGTTATTTTCAAATAAAAGCACACTCAAAAGTTAAAAAGGAAAAGAGAACTTAAAGGAAGATAGTAAGTTAAAAAGAAAACAGGAACAATAAACTTATTTTTCTCTTCAAAAAAATTTCATGTCTAGAACTGGCTCAATCTTTCAAAAACCCCGATTTTCCCAGCGTGAAATCGTTAGTTATTTCATATCTGCTGTAATTTAAAATAATTCATTAAGTATTCAAAAGAAATAATAATCCATTAAGTTCCACAAATATTTTATAAAGGATAAGAAGACACTATCTCAGAGAATAATACAGAGGAGGCAACCATATGAGAATTTGAAATCTAATAGATTTCACAATCAGAATCATGATTAAAGTTGAAAAATGAAGTAGGAAAAGTTTTCTTTTCATCATTTTAACTAAATGCAAAGAATTGAAAATTTAGAGTAGACATCAGAAGAAAAGATTGAGAGAAAAGGAGTTTGAATTAGTTAGGAGTCAGTATCTTTTTTTTATTATTGCAACATATTAAAAAAAACTCGGAGCTTGGTGTAACAATAGTCAGTTTTAATTTTTTTTTCTTTTCTAATTGTAGATATGAATAAAATCAGGGGTTCATTTTTTCTATTGCAAGATCTTTAGAAAAGTTAAGGTCAAGGATTTTTTTATCACAAGATATTGAAAAAAGTAGGAGTCGATTAACTTTTCTTTTTAATTTCTGATTGCACTAGAGAACTTTTTGATTGGGACCTTCTCTTCTCAATGATGAGTTGGTTTTATTTAGAGATCCTTTTTAATTTGGTTTCTTTTTTGTCAACCAATGGTGAAGATTTTGCTATAAACAATGGCACAATAAATCAATTCTATTATGATTTGGGATTCTTTATTTTAGCTCAGATTCTCTTTTTCTAAATCAAAGATGATTATGATAATCTAATGATTTAAAATCGCTTTCAACGAAAACACTATTGGTGCTTTTGTAGGTAGTATAGATTATATACATGGCTACTTACAGAGCAATTTGGAGTAATTCATTCAAATCCAATTATATGGCATCATAAATATAAAATACACTTTATTCAAATTGATGCATATCATTTAGAATGCAAAAAACATTTAAAAAATTAAAAAAATCATGGGCTTACAAGATTTTTTTCTCTCCTATGTATTAAGTACCCTACATAATAGCAATTTTTAGATCTATGATTTAGAATATTTAAGATCCAAGAAAAAGCTGTGGAAGGGTTTTAAAGTGTTTAGATCAGGATCAATGGTTTGGATTATCAATTTATAGATCTAAATAACTTGTTACTTTAGTCGTTCATTTCAGGCCTACTTGATGATGTATATGCAAGAGAATTGGGGGAAAAAATCATATTTTTTTAATTTTTTGGCACTCTGAATAATGTAGATGAGCTTGATAAGAGTGAATTTCTGTTTGATTTGCCTATCATGGAATTTGAATGTGGAGGATTTGTGTTCAAGTCTTTCGGGAAGTTGCCAAGTCTTATCTTCTTCTTCTTCTTCTTCTTCTTCTTCTTTGTGTGTGTGTGTGTGTGGTCCATAATTGAACAGAAATGTGTTCTATTTGACTCTTGGCATTATGTGAGTTCTATAGCAAATTTATCATTTTTTTACCCTTTTTAGACGTTTCTCAAGTCTGAGAGAATTTGAAGATGCTTACTAACCTTCTAGGATTATGGCAAGCCCATCTCTTATCCATTTTAGACATACGTTATGTCCCTTCGTATTAGTAAAGATTTGACGCCCCATGAATAAAAATGTAGATCATGTTGGTTGTGGTATTTCATGTTCATGTCTTTTGTTGCAGTCAGAAGAAGCAAAGGAGAGGATCCTTGCTGAAGGTACAGTTTCTGTTTCAGGAGAGAAGCTCTCTATCCTCAGGGTTGATGCTCCTAAAACAACTGTTGTGCGTATTTCTAATGTGAATCCCCTTGCAAATTTGCTAAGATCCTCTCCATCTGTGGTTCCTATGGGCAAGTCAAGAGGCTAGTAAAAAGAGAAGTAGGCATCTTTGACGTACACTTCTCATCATCTGAATGGACCAACTTGGTGAAAATTCTTAACAGGTAAATGCAAATTATTTGCTAATGAGGTTCTGCTTTGGGCTGTAAGTGGTACCTGATCATTAGAAAATCATGAGTCTTAGATACTGAAAATTGCACCCAATATAAACATTAGTTTGGGAATGTGATTCATTTTGTCTCTTTGGCGTATTTTATGCCCCAGTGATCATTTTACTTCCCATTGCAAATTTTATCATCTTACTTCTTCCTGTAGACTGCTTTCATGTCTAGGGAAATTTGGAGATTCCATTGCATGAGCTTAAATTGCGAGACCAAAAATTCTGTCTACCTACCTGTCAACTGGCTTTGAAAGTTTTATGTCAGGGCCCTCGCTCATATTCAATGCGGCCAGGAATTTGGCATCAACTAATTGAGTGCTTCCGTCAAAAGTTGACATGATGAAGTCTATTGGTTTGGGATTGGGTAATGCCACATTGAAACACAACAAAATCTGATATTAATTCAAATACACGAATATATATTTTGATCTATGAATTGCTAATATTGATGTCATGCATAGTAATAACCTTGAGTGTTAAAGTATTCACTTTGTATCGGCTGAAGCTCATGATCAAGTCTGAGTGAGGATACTTGGATTCTAATTAATGGGAGGGAGGCCAGCAGCAGGTTACCTTCAATTCCTGGAAAGAACGTGCACTGCATATGATGTGTATACACAGTCACAGCTGTGGTTTTATTAGATAGAAATAAAAGTTGGAGGGGGGAAAAAATGCTAATTTGAAATATTCTGCTGGGTGGATATCAGAATAGCTTCATGATGATATGTGAACTTTTTTTTCCCTTTCCTTAAATAATTCTCAATGTGAGATCATGATAAAAATCATCAAAAGAAACAATAAGCTTGGATGGTGAGAGACGGAACCATTTAATATCTGAAAATGACCTAAAAATAAAATAAAAAAGAAACCTGAAAATGATCAAAACATTAACTACCCCACCCCCTCCACACACACACACACACAAAACCTAAAGAAGAAAAAGAGAACCCTTCTTTCTTGTGCTATATATTTAGACTGAAATGTAAAATGCTTACTGACTGTTTAAATGTCAGATTGAATGGCTTGGTAATGGATAAGCATCAGTGGATAGCACAGCCATCGACCGTCGTTCCAGCTGAAGTGCTTCAAGCTCTGTGGAGCAAGCCAGAGGGTAGGGTGCATGTCCATGAAATGATCCACACTGTCTGCAAAAGGATTGAAGCGAATTCTATAGATACTGCTCCCATACTTTGGCCTTGCACGCAAATACTATGTCGACAGCTGACCCCGAGCTTGGCATCCCCCGAGCTTCTTGTATAGATAGGGTTCAGGAGTTAGAAAATTATAGAACACGGGACTTACCAATGGCACCCACATTGCTCACTTGTATGCTCTAATGGATTTCTGATCACCCAAAAGTTTCAAGCTCATTGCATCTTGGATCAACATGTACCAGCTTCTAAGCACTCGAAATGTATTAGATGCTCAACTTACAAGTCATGAAGACTGCTTCAGCCCGGCAACCAATTTTCGCCGTACTCACAGGAGGTCTTCTGGTGATCTCCTTCTGACAAGAAATACACTCAAACGTGTTATTTCTCAGGATTTCTTTTTAATAAAAGGGGTTACAATTTCAGATGTAAATTATTGACCGAGTTGAAGAGGAGACTCAGCATTTACTTCATTGTTTCTATTGTTGTTAATGATGTAGATACTTTGTCCAAAGGATTTATTGTACCTTTACCTCAGAAAATATTGCAGCTATTTCTCTTCAAAGAAGTGGAAATTGATTGATTATTGACTAGCGATGCTCTCTTTGCTCTTCGGCTCTTGTTTGATTATTTGAATTTGCTAAATTGATTGAGGGGTGTTGATTTTCTTGAGCATGGAAACAGTTTGTGTTTGGCTTAGTATTTAGATTGGTTTTTGGTGGCTTGATTAAGAAACAAGCCAGGCTTGAGCTTGATTTCATAATCGAGCAGAACTTGAGCTAGGCCTGCGCGCTCTATTGGTTTCAAAAAAAAAAAATATTTAACCAAATCATATAAATTGAATTTATCAATTATTTTATTATCTTTGGTGTTTTAATGAGCTTTTGTTAGTTATGCTAACATCGCGTAGAAATCATATTTTGAATAGTATTTTTCACGTATGAAATTACAGTCCTAGTTGCAGTAGGAATGCCTTCATAATTTGTAACGAATTTCAATTGAAACTCAAAATAGCCAATATGAATCCTTATTATATTAGAACAAAGTCATAAATAACAAGAGAAATATTATTTACACTTTTTATCTATATAGACATCATTCATTGTTTTTCTATAATTTATAATAAGAAATTCAATCTTAACTGAAGATATACTAATTAATTCAGAAGCAATTTGAATTTCTTTATCTTACTAACATGCAAACTTTTTACATTGACTGCACCTAAATAATCATATTTGAGTTGAATTTGTTTTCCTAAAGTTACTTACAGATATTGATAGAGTTGTTGGTAATAATAACGTAGGTTTTATATGACTATGATATGTACAGAGTCCTAGTCAAACTTGGATAGTTTGTTTCCTACTAAAGATTAATTCATTTTTATAAAAATTAGAAAAGGGCACACACATGCACATGAAATTTTTTTTTAACTTGCCCAATCCCTAATTTGGTGTGGAGATTTATTTAATATTTTGCTTTGATCTATTTATTTAAAAAAAATTATATTCATCTCTTACACATAAGAGGTAACTATTTTCATAAACAAATAGAAAACAATTAATTATGCAGGAATATCCAAATCTAGCAGATAACATTGCTAACTAAATAGTAGAGATTATTAATTTAACTCGGATTAGTAATATCCCAATCTATCACATGCTATTAGTATTAGGATTTAAATTCAACTTTATATTTTGTGTTATTTTCTCTGTGAGAAAAAGGACTCAGATTATTAGCAACGCAAGTTTTTTCCAAACAGAATAGGACTCGGATTATAGAGAGACAAACAGAATAGGACTCGTATTATAGAGACATAAATCTCTATATAATCAGCAGCTCGATTGCTTGAAAATCTAAAACCTCTCAAAACCTCTCATCAATGTCGTCGATAGAGAAAATCCCTGAAGACTTGCTCCTGGAGTTCTATCTAGGATTCCGACCAAGTATGTGGTTCGTTCTGCCAACGTGTCGAGGTCCTGGCGAGACATCACGAGACATCACGACTGAAGAATACTTCCGCAACCTCCACTCAGCTCGATGTCTCTCCCTCGCATCCCACATGGCCAGCCCTCCCTCCCCTCTCTTCTTCACTGTTTTCGAGTCCGAAGAGTTTTCTGTCATCAGCATGTCGCTGGGCCAAGACCATGCACGTACAAGTGGCAGCAAAGAGCACAAGCCAAGAATTCGTCAAATCATCAGAAAACGCTCTTCTTCCTCCTATCAAGACATCAACGAGACGTGGGAGACAACCGCGTACAAGCTCTCTAACACCTGCAACGGTCTTCTGTGCATCAAGCCAAGTCGCGACTGCAAGCAATCCATAGAGGTTTGCAATCCTCTCACACTTGAATACACCACGGTGCCTCCTTGCTCCGATGTGGATCTCTTGTGCTTCTCGGTTGGGTTAGGCTACAGTCCCTCGACGAGAGAGTATAAAGTTGTGGCGCTGACCTTAAACTATGAGTTCAGGTTTTATGGCTCAGAGGAGGATGACAATGTAGGAGGAAAGCTTCTCGTTTACACTCTGGGGTCCGACGATGAGCAGTGGAGATACGTGCAGGATATAAATTTCTATCCGCGCGAAGGGCCTCTTTACTTGCAAGGAAGGATGTATTGGATCATCTACGACGGGCGCTCGCTAGCACAGACCACCAAGTTGCGTCTGGTGTTCTTCGACTTAGAGACTGAGAAGTTTGTTGAGGTAGAGAGCATGCCTGGCCTTTTTGAAGATCAGGAGGTACATCTTATGGATTTTGAAGGTGCTATTGCTGCAATTTTTGTTCAAATTTCAGATATCGACATTTGGGTTCTCATAGATAATCATTGGGAAAGAAGATATAGAATTAAGCTCCCATGCTTACCGGTAGGGAGGGAGGAGAGCTTCCCAAGATTTATAGGATTGTGGGAGCGAGACAATGGAGTTCTACAGATTTGGCTCCATGACGTAATGCTTTTGTACGATGAAAGAGATGATTTGAAGGAAACTGCACAATGTATCAGGAACCGGATCTTTCACAAAAGAAGCTGGCTTGGCATCTTTGCACCAATTACAAGCCCAGTTTCTTGTCTCTAAAAAGACTTGGTTGCAAAACCAGGGAAACATCTCTGGATCGAGTTTGGGATATGGAGGTGCCACCAAATTGCTATCCACGGTGGAAAGTTATTGATTTAGAATTTTAAACTTCTCTTAAGTTATAGAAGTTTTTTTTTTCATTCTTTTTTTCATTCTCTTTATCTGCTGCAATGGGAATTTCTGTATGGTACAGAAGAGTTACTGCTTGTTAACAAAAAGAATATTGCAAGAGCAAAAAGAGTGTTATTCTGTAAAGACTTTTGTTTTTTCAGAAAATTTGAGTTATGTCTTGGAGGTTTTATTTGTTTTCTTATCTTGTCCTAAAGATGGAGATTAGTGTACAAGGCAGATAAACAACTTAGACAACTCAAACACAATTCAAACAACTTTGAAAGCTTTATCCTTTATTTGATTTTAATGTAACGGAGCAGGAACCGAGGAAAATAAGCTAAAAATGTAGCAGATATAGAAACATAAAATAAGAAATGAAGCATCCTTATTTTATGATCTTCTTACGCTGTGGATCATGTCTATGGTCTCCTGCAAGGGAGAGGCTAACATAATCAAGCTCAGGAATGTCTTAAGCTGTAAACATTTTCTAGCTGTAACATGTACTGAAATGCAATAGTAATCCTTGTTCCATAACGGCAAGTTGTGACACGCTATTGTATCCTGTAGAAAAACAATGGCCAGAAATAAAACTGCCCGATAAACTTGATGATCGTAGATTCAATAGATATCATGGTTTAGAAATCCAATGTACATGACTCATCATCTTCAAATGAAAAATATAACAATAACTTCAACAAGATTTAAGCCCAGTTTTGCCATCCAGACAGCACTGAACAGTTGAATAGAACCAAAACTGTTATTAAAGATGGAAACAAGAAAATTCGGTCTAATAAGATGAACTCTGCTTCTTGAGTCTGCTAATCTCTAGCATTGGCAGTGCACCCCCTGTTAAAAAAAAACAGAGAATCAAGAAAGTAAATAACAATGTATGACAGAATTAGCATTAGGAAATAAATGAGGGGGGCAAGGATGAAACTGTATATTTTAACAGAGAAAATTTATGTCTCACCTTGCCAGCATAACCTTAAACCTGTCAAAATTCATTTCAGGATGCTCTCATCTTCTTAACTATCTGCTTCATTCCCACGAGTGGTTCTTTCATTTGTACTTCACATCTGCAACCAAGATTTAGTGGTCTTTATCAAACTATTTATTCTCACCAGCAAATTCCATGGCAGGTATCAGGAACTTCATTCCTCAGAATTTGAAATGTTCATCTACATGTCAGCATTAGTCTAGTGCAGGTTCATGTCCGCGTGATTATAAACTTACTTAGCAGTACCAAAAATGCACAGAGAACGAAAAAGAAAGAATACTAAATCTCTTTTTACCTTTTCCTGCGTGTAAAGGAAAGAGGAGCAATGAAAACAGTAGCAGAGGAAGTATGGGGGCATCAAACTCGAATGCCCAAGCCAATTTCATAGCTATAAAAGAGGTTGTATACAAAATAAGCTATACTCCCAACTCCAAAAGTATAGCAGGAGGTTTAAAGTTTCAGTTTACATGAAAATAAATCAAAAGCCACTGATATAAAATTATCAGAAATCAAAATATTCAGTCCAAGCCATAAAATTATCAGGACTATTGTGGACCACCTCGGTCCGAGCCAAAGAATCATCAGAAACACTACAACCCCACCACCAACTGAATCCTGCACATTCGTCCTTGTTTGCTACTACTGGACTCCATTTCGAGAGGCTAAAGTTTTCTGTCCTGCAATCCCCTTGACTCCAGCTCCATCAGCAAAAACTTCCGCCAAGCTTTAAAAGGCAAATTTCCTAGCCAAAATGAGATAAAGGCATTAATAAAGTTTAAAAGGCTTAATCTGTGCCTTGACTTGGCAAGAAAATCCTAATATTTCTCTCATTCCAAATACATAAGATTGTTGCAATAGCACTCAGACCCCATTCAATTTTGGAGTGTTTGGGAATATACCTCTGACTTCAAGAAGACCACAACTCAGCTACGGTGTCTGAAACTTAACTGATGTGCAGATTATGAAGCAAAGTTTGCCAGATAGAGCAAACAAATCTACAGTTCAGAAAAGTATGATCACAAGTATACCCAAAATCTAGATCCTGATGAATACCCTTTTGCTGAAGAAGATTGCAAGTGTTATGTTATCCTTGAACTACCAACCAATTTAAAATTCCTACTTTTTGAGGAGCATAAATTTTCTGTAGGTGATCAAATCGACGAAGAATCCCTCCAAAGTTCAAAAGCGAGTATTAAGAACTGACTGTAAAAGAGCCTGAAGAAGTCTATCTCCATAGCCTACTAGCCACACCCTTAGATACTCAATAGCTACTAACCTGAGTCAGTAAATTCACGTAATCATCAACCGGATGTCCAGTCAAATCCCTCAAAAAGGCAAATGCCATCTCCCGCCTGTTGGGTTTGTGTGAACAAAGATAGTCCCCCATCGGTTAAAACACGCGGGTTCTTGGGTTTAAAAGGGATTGGGCTACTCCACTTGGAGAGCTAGCTTTTTGAGATGGTGCTACAATCCCTTTACAGCCATTATCCACCATTGAAAAACAGCTAGACTAAATGTTGCCACACCCATTTATCTTTCCAAAAAGATATCAACTCACCTGGATTGGCGACCAAGTTTATCTGATCTCTCCATACTCATTCTCTGCATTTATCAAACTATTTATCCTCACCAACATCTTCCATGGAAAGCTATGAGGGACTTCTTTTCCGCAATTCTTGGAATCTCCCCCATCTTTATATATGTCAGAGTTAATCTCTTGAAGTTCGTCTTTCCTTGAACCGTGTCAGGAGCGTCAACTAGAGCCTCAACATTAAATTATTGCAGGATATAAATAGAAAACAAGAATCAGGCATGTAGAATTTGGGCTTCACAATTGGTACTTTCCAATGCATCACTTCTAAAAGGAAGAAAAAGGAACCAGTACACTAATCTAGTTCATATGCATGTGAGTCTCTGATAGTGCGAGTCTGATAGTGCAAAGAGAGTTGACACCAAAACAAATAAAAAATCCAAAGATACAGACTTGTAGAAAAGTGCATATAGAAAACACAAAATAAGAATAGTAACGAATGTCTGTGTTCAATATAAACATTTTCTCCTTTTCCCTCAAAAATAATCATTTTCTCCTTCCTTTAAAAAAGGGGAGTGATAACACAACAGCAGAGAAAAGTTAAAAACCATGACAAAATATTAGGATAATATACATGAGAACCGAGTCAATAGATTTCATAAGCTTCTTCATGGATCATACTTCAACCTAAATAGATAAGTCTAGCATGTGCATCACAAAATAACTGTTGCTATTATTCCACTAGTCAGAAACCGTGAACTTGCGAAGTATACCAAGGATAATACATGTATATAAGCCTCACAAGGACAAATTAAAACAGACCAAAATGTTATATCACAGCTTAAATAGCATGTGAGAAGAATGTCTACTCTCTAAAATATAAAAAGAGATCAGTCTAGAATGCCTAATTTCACACAGTTGAGCTGCCTCTCGATAATTCATTGCGCACAAATTTTACCAAGCCAAACCTGCCCAAACATGCAAAGTCTGGGGAAGGGAAGCATTATTTGCTGCTACAAAGTAGAAGCAGTTCCAGGATAAGATTTCCAGAAATAAACTTGTAAATTATTCACATCTTTATTCTTGAAGTGCATCTTAATAATAATTCATCCTCATAAATTTTACCAGACCAAACATAACCATATGAACATATGTAAGTTGAAATTATGGGAAATGCGGGATCATTTGTCGAAACAAACTAGAAGCATTTTCAGGAGAGGATGTGATGGGAATCATTAGGCTATATCTTTTATTTAGGCTCTTTTATTCTTTATTTAGGCTAGGCTCATTTTATTTCTTTATTTTAGTCTCATATTGAATATGGTGGGAGATTTCTTTGTATGAGGCCTATATAAGGTCAAGACTTGCATTTGTTTTAGAAATTCATTTGATTTTGTGAAATTTAATATATGCATTGTAGTTATTTGTTTGTGTTGAATCTTTGCATGGTGATGTGCTGAGTGGGAGAGAGATCTCCTTGGTGATGAAGCCAAAATTAATTTTTATCCTCTTATCTTCCCTCAATTTTTATAAACCCTAATTTCTTTTTCCCCTTTATCTTTTTCCCCTTCCCGTTCTACATCAATTTAATATCAAAGATAAAATTTCTGCTCTGTTCTTCCTCCATAAAATTTTCTCTCCCCCTAAAAAAAAAAAACCTAACCTCCTCTACAAAACCCTAACCTCCACTTTCACAAAATTCTAAAAAAACTAGTTCCATAAAACCCTAAATACTCTTCCCCTTTCACTTCTCTTGTTTTCAAAATAAATAAAAAAAGATCTGAAACCCTAGATCAGATCCATAAAAGGAAAAAATCATTGCTCATTCATCTTCCCCAAACAGCAGCCGAAGACCCAAACCTAGTTGGGTACCCCTGCTGCTTCAGAGCATCATCGTCATCTCACTGATGACCTCCACCACCGTCTTCAGATCCCCGACATCACCACATCCCTCAAACATCGCCGCAAACCCTGGTCAAAGTCCACTGACTTCGCCACCAACATCAGGTTCATTCCTCTCTTCTCTCTTCCTCTCCGACCAATCAACCTCGTCGTCAGATCAATTCCTCGCCGATGTCCTATGGCTCCTTGTAACGCCCCGATCCCAAGGATACGGAGACGTTATGGCGACGTACATACGCAGGGCGGAAATACCCTCACGTACGTACGCTAAGCCTCAGTACAGGAAATAACCTCCATGAATACACAAGTTCCAGTATGAAATAAGTATAAGAATACCTGCAGAAAGAGGTTAGTGATCATAACAAATATGAAAACAGGAATAAAGAAGATAACCGAAATAAATCACCAAGATACTTACGAATGGTCTCGATGAGGAGTTTCCTATGTGAAGTCAAGACACTATCAGATAATACGATAACTCGTATCTCCAACCTGGACACGCAAACTCAGAGTCGTCAGAAAGCGACCTAGTGAGTGATAAAATGAAGGAGACAGTAATATCTACGATAGTAATACAAGCACGATACTAATATATAATACATGATGTTGTACTAGTGATACCATATAATAAGCATATAATAAGTAGTAGAAATATATAACCTGTCATATTTTAATACCATCACTACCTAGCATGTTATCACCGGGTCATGTCTATAGTCGTATCCAGTTTGATATAATAAACACTGTTGTATAGTGATGACGTGATGAAAATGAACATGTAGATGAAGTATGCAATCATTCTATAGCGATGTGAGCATACAAGAATAGTATCTATAGCATATACATGAACTAAAAGCATGCAATGCATGGTATACGTGTATCACCACATGAAGTGTAACAAGTATCAGGTAATGTAGCAAAGTCTACAGGTAACATGATAGTGGATAAAATAACAGGAACAGTAACAAGTACAACTTCACAATAGGATACATGTATCAGGCAAGTCATGTTATTGATACAATAATAACCATCAGTACCACCTGGTATTTTAATCAATCTCTTCCAGTGTCCCATACCACTGGCAGTTCGTACTGGAGCCCGCACTCCAGTCGAACCATCCGGATATGGCCTACGGGTACCATTATCCAAACGAGAGAGTGACCAAATAACAAGTGTTCCCGATGTCACTATTGTGTATATTGTTTTATTATGTTAATTGAAAACCCATGGTCGAGGAGCTCTAGTCAGGTGGATGTATCCCGTGCATACCCAAGACAACGGCCTTATCAGACCCCTGGCAGCTGAGACCAGGACCAGCCCGCTAAGGCTGTAACATGTAACGGGAATCTCAATGAGCTAAAACAATAACATGAAACGGGAGCTCATGAGTAACAGACGGTAGCCAGCACTACCCCGTCCCCTGCAGTGGGACAAACAATGGATCCAGACATCCACCCGATAAGATCTAGTCAACCGTCAAGTCTCCCCCATACCTAAGTTATCTGTATTATCTTTCACTATATAGTATATCAGGAACAAGTACAGGAGATGGTACATGTAACACGATAACATGACATGAGCTCTGTTGATCGTACAAAACACGATAACGGGAAACGGGAACAATAGATGTGGGATTCCACGCATCGCATATCAATGGCTCATGTATCCAGTAACGAGAATATTAATAACAGTAACGGGAAACAATCATGTAACAGGAATACATGAGTATGACATGCAATATGAACGGTGATCCATATGACAAGAATATAGAAATCATGCATGCATGTGTAACAGTGATATGCCGAGAATCCATGTAACGATGAATATGAAATGCGGTAGTCCGTGCATTGGTATATCTGTGTACCAGTGGAACATATATGTGTAGCAATAATCCGTGTAATATCTCTGTGATAGTACATGTAATAACAGTAGTCAGTGTATAATGTACCATGTCCAGTGAACTTACAGTATCCGTGTAATGATGAAACCAGTGCATGAAATAACGGTGTCCAGCATTCATATCTAGTGACAGTGTAGTGTCATCGAGTATCTGTGGATCAATATACATGTGACGATAGTTATCTAACTGTGATACAATACATGAAATAATAGTGTCCAAGAATATGGTGAAATAGTGACCCGAATGTCAGTGGCTGTGCAGGTATGATGACTGTGTCCGAGTTGTCTATGTCAGTCTTTATTGTTATTATTATTACATCACCTATATTGATATTAAATCAGGAAATACCTTACAATATTATAGGTTATTCCTAGTACAATGAGTTTCCAATAATTACAAGTTAATAATTAATAGTTACCGTGTTTATCCATAATCAAGATCTATCACTGAAAGCAATCAATCAATTTCACTAAACATGATAAAATATAATTTATAAAAGAAAAACACTCACAAACTAGCCATGAAAAGGTAGCTCTCTTTCTCACGATCATAACAGATCCAGAATCGTCCACATCGGAGTCCGGATGCTCTGATATCGCCCGAATACTAAAAATCAGCAAAATGGAGTAAATATGTAATAACAAGATTTTACATTCAATTAATAAAAAGAAGAAGGGGGTTTTTAGGGAAATTACCTTTAATGGGTTTGGATGCGGGTTGATGGGTTAACGGGTCGGGTTTAGATCCAAACCCAAACCCAATTAACTTAAGTTAAATGGGTAGTAGGTTTATAGGACTGGTTGGGTTTGGGGGTTTATTGGGTTTATAACTTAACCCAATAGTGGGTTAATGGGTTTGGGTTATACCCAAACCCACTCAAAGGAAACAACAACAGCAGCAGCAGCTTGCTGCTGTTGTGTATTAGCGCGGGCCGGCCAACCAACTCAGCTGGCCGGCGGCGGTCCCGGCTCCGACTGAGGGTGAGAGAGAGAGGGTGAGGGAGAGAGAAGGTGAGAGGGGGGAGAGAGAGAGGAGAGGGAAGAAACAGAGAAAAGAAAGGAAAGAAAAGAAAAGAAGAAGAAGAAGAAGAGGAAGAAGAAGGGGGTGGCGCCGTCTTGGGCGCGGTGGCGGCCGGCCAGGGACGCGCCTGCGGCGCGTGGCCAGGGGGCACGGCGGTGACGCGCCGGCCACCGGCCGTGAGCGTGGGTTGGGTTCGTCTGGACGAGAGAGAGAGAGAGAGAAAGATGAGAGATGAGAGAGAGAGTGTGTGAGTGAGAGGGAAGAGAGAGAAGAAATTGTTGAGAGAGAGTGTGTGTGAGAGTTAGAGAGAATAGATGGGAGAAGAGAGAGAGAGAGAAAAGGGATTTTTAAAGAAGAAGAGAGAATATTGGCGGTGGAGAGGCGGTGGGGGAACTCTCCAGAGAAAAGAAGAAGAGGAAAGAAAAAGAAAAGAAAAGAAAAAGGATTTAAATGATTAAAACTAATATTATTTAATTCGGCCCACAATTCGACTAGTTCCGAACGGTGCCCAAAAATTACAGAAAATAGAGAATATTATCCTGAGACATAATATGAAAATGATTTGAAGAAATTCAATCCGTTTGTAAGTTAAAAATCCTGAAAGGTTTCGCCGATACTGGACGACACCGGTTTGGCCGGATTTTCGATAAATTCAGAAAAATCCTCAAAAATATCCTAACGTAGATAATACGATTTTAAGACACATGGTGAAAGCAGATTCTCAAAATACAACTCCATTTGTGAATTAAAAATCGTAGAGCTGATTATCGATATTGGTCGACACCGACTACGGAGATAATCCAAAAAAATTTCAAAAAATTCTAAAAAATCTAAAATATTAGAAAATGATATTTGAAACTAATATTGGCTCAATCTGACTACCAGAAAGGTCAAAGAAATATTATACATCGTATCGCGTACTGATACTGTGATACGTACACCACGGATCAGGGGGTTACATTTCTCCCCACCTTATAAAAAAATTCGTCCTCGAAATTTCAAATCAAGTAGGAGAACAATATTTCCAACCCCAAAGCCTAAATGTACGGGTCCACGACACGTCCGCTGCGCACTCTGATATCTATAAAGAACTCGGGATGAAGAAGTATTGTAGGGAATTACCACTAACGGCTTGGAAGCAAGAGGATGAAAAGAAAGCAAGAAGGAAATCAGATATTCTGGTTGACAACTGTAAAGAAGGAATAGAACAGAGTCAAGGAATGAATTGTCCATGACATGATATTCTTGTACTCGTCGTTGGAATCCCCAATTCAGATACAGATGAGTTTTAATCTGAATCTGATTGTACTGTTGGTCTGAGCCCTAGGATTGACCCAGGTGGTTACCCACACCAGGTGTGAACCTAGGCTCTGATACCACTATGTAACGCCCCGATCCCAAGGATACGGAGACGTTTTGGCGACTACATACGCAGGGCGAAAATACCCTTACGTACGTACGCTAAGCCTCAGTACAGGAAATAACCTCCATGAATAAGCGAGTTCCAGCATGAAATAAGTATAAGAATACCTGCAGAAAAAGGTTAGTGATCATAACAAATATGAAAACAGGAATAAAGAAGATAACCGAAATAAATCACCAAGATACTTACGAATGGTCTCGATGAGGAGTTTCCTATGTGAAGCCAAGACACTATTGGATAATACGATAACTCGTATCTCCAACCTGGGCACGCAAACCCAGGGTCGTCAGAAAGCGACCTAGTGAGTGATAAAATGAAGGAGGCAGTAATATCTATGATAGTAATACAAGCACGATACTAATATAGAATACATGATGTTGTACTAGTGATACCATATAATAAGCATATAATAAGTAGTAGAAATATATAAACCTGTCATATTTTAATACCATCACTACCTAGCATGTTATCACCGGGTCATGTCTATAGTCGTATCCAGTTTGATATAATAAACACTATTGTATAGTGATGACGTGATGAAATGAACAAGTAGATGAAGTATGCAATCATTCTATAGCGATGTGAGCATACAAGAATAGTATCTATAGCATATACAGGAACTAAAGGCATGCAATGCATGGTATACGTGTATCACCACATGAAGTGTAACAAGCATCAAGTAATGTAGCAAAGTCTACAGGTAACATGATAGTGGATAAAATAACAGGAACAGTAACAAGTACAACTACACAATAGGATACATGTATCAGGCAAGTCATGTTATTGATACAATAATAACCATCAGTACCACCTGGTATTTTAATCAATCTCTTCCAGTGTCCCATACCACTAGCAGTTCATACTGGAGCCCGCACTCCAGTCGAACCCATCCGGACATGGCCTACGGGTACCATTATCCAAACGAGAGAGTGACCAAATAATAAGTGTTCCCGATGTCACTGTTGTGTATATTGTTTTATTATGTTAATTGGAAACCCATGGTCGAGGAGCTCTAGTCAGGTGGATGTATCCCGTGCATACCCGGGACAACGGCCTTATCAGACCCCTGGCTGGTGAGACCAGGACCAGCCCGCTAAGGCAGTAACATGTAACGGGAATCTCAATGAGCTAAAACAATAACGGGAAACAGGAGCTCATGAGTAACAGACGGTAGCGAGCACTACCCCGTCTCCTGTAGTGAGACAAACAATGGATCCAGACATCCAACCGACAAGATCTAGTCAACCGTCAAGTCTCCCCCATACCCAAGTTATCTGTATTATCTTTCACTATACAGTATATCAGGAACAAGTACAGGATATGGTACATGTAACACGATAACATGACATGAGCTCTGTTGATCGCACAAAAAACGATAACGGGAAACGGGAACAATAGATGTGGGATTCCACACATCGCATATCAACGGCTCATGTATCCAGTAACGAGAATATCAATAATAGTAACGGGAAACAATCATGTAACAGGAATACATGAGTATGACACGCAATATGAATGGTGATCCATATGACAAGAATATAGAAATCATGCATGCATGTGTAACAGTGATATATCGAGAATCTATGTAACGATGATAACAATAATATGAAATGCGGTAGTCCGTGCATTGGTATATCCGTGTACCAGTGGAACATATATGTGTAGCAATAATCTGTGTAATATCTCTGTGATAGTACATGTAATAACAGTGATCAGTGTATAATGTAATACCATGTCCAGTGAACTTACAGTATCCGTGTAATGATGAAACCAGTGCATGAAATAACGGTGTCCAGCATTCATATCTAGTGACAGTGTAGTGTCATCGAGTATCTGTGGATCAGTATACATGTGACGATAGTTATCTAACTGTGATACAATACATGAAATAATAGTGTCCAAGAATATGGTGAAACAGTGGCCCGAGTGTCAGTGGCTGTGCAGGTATGATGACTGTGTTCGAGTTGTCTATGTCAGTCTTTATTGTTATTATTATTACATCACCTATATTGATATTAAATCAGAAAATACCTTACAATATTATAGGTTATTCCTAGTACAATGAGTTTCCAATAATTACAAGTTAATAATTAATAGTTACCGTGTTTTATCCATAATCAAGATCTATCACTGAAAGCAATCAATCAATTTCACTAAACATGATAAAATATAATTTATAAAAGAAAAACACTCAAAAACTAGCCATGGAAAGGTAGCTCTCTTTCCCACGATCATAACGGATCCAGAATCGTCCACATCGGAGTCCGGATGCTCCCGATATCGCCCGAATACTAAAATCAGCAAAATGGAGTAAATATGTAATAACAAGATTTTACATTCAATTAATAAAAAGAAGAAGGGGGTTTTTAGGGAAATTACCTTTAATGGGTTTGGATGTGGGTTGATGGGTTAACGGGTCGGGTTTAGATCCAAACCCAAACCCAATTAACTTAAGTTAAATGGGTAGTGGGTTTATAGGGTTAACTGGTCGGGTTTGGGGTTTATTAGGTTTATAACTTAACCCAATAGTGGGTTAATGGGTTTGGGTTATACCCAAACCCACTCAAAGGAAACAACAACAGCAGCAGCAGCAGCTTGCTGCTGCTGTGCCTCAGCGCGGGCCGGCCGGCCAGCTCAGCTGGGCGGCGGTCCCGGCCGCCGGCGGCGGGTGAGAAAGAGAGGGTGAGGGAGAGAGAAGGTGAGAGGGGGAGAGAGAGAGAGGAGAGGGGAAGAAATAGAGAAAAGAAAAGGAAAGAAAAGAAGAAAAAGAAGAAGAGGAAGAAGAAGGGGGTGGCGCCGGCTTGGGCGCGGTGGCGGCCGGCCAGGGATGCGCCTACGGCGCGTGACCAGGGGGCACGGCGTGGCGCGCTCGCCACCGGCCGTGGGCGTGGGTTGGGTTCGTCTGGACGAGAGAGAGAGAGAGAGAGAGAGAGAGAGAGAGAGAGAGAGAGAGATGAGAGATGAGAGAGAGAGGGAGAGAGAGAAGAAATTATTGAGAGAGAGAGTGTGAGAGTTAGAGAGAGAATAGATGGGAGAAGAGAGAGAGAGAAAAGGGATTTTTAAAGAAGAAGAGAGAAGATTGGCGGTGGAGAGGCGGTGGGGGAACTCTCCAGAGAAAAGAAGAAGGGGAAAGAAAAAGAAAAGAAAAGAAAAAGATTTAAATGATTAAAACTAATATTATTTAATTCGGCCCACAATTCGACTAGTTCCGAACGGTGCCCAAAAATTATAAAAAATAGAGAATATTATCCTGAGATATTATATGAAAACGATTTGAAGAAATTCAATCCGGTTTGTAAGTTAAAAATCCTGGAAGGTTTCGCCGATACCGGACGACACCGGTTTGGCCGGATTTTCGATAAACTTATAAAAATCTCCAAAAATACCCTAACGTAGATAATATGATTCTAAGACACATGGTGAAAGCGGATTCTCAAAATACAACTCCGTTTGTGAATTAAAAATCATAGAGCCTATTATCGGTATCGGTCGACACCGACTACGGAGATAATCCAGAAAAATTCCAGAAAATTCTGAAAAATCTAAAATATTAGAAAATGATATTTGAAACTGATATCGGCTCAATCTGACACTAGAAAGGTCAAAATAATATTATATGTCGTATCGCGTACTGATACTGTGATACGTACACCAGGGATCAGGGGGTTACACTCCTCCATAGGCCTCGCCGTTGCAACCTTAGCCGCCCTTGATAAATCCTCCCTGCCGTTGCAACTTCACCTCGCCACTGCTACTTCGTCTCCTCCAGGCACCCAAATTCAGACGATGCTGATGAGATCCAGCCCTCGTCGACACCGCCAGTCACTCGCCACCTCGAATCCTTTCCAGTGATTGTCTCGTTTTTTTATCCCAGCAGTAGATCCATGCCTCCACGACCTTAACAGCAACATCGGAGCTCGTTGTCAGTCTCATCATCGTCGTTGGCCGTCGTCAGAAGCCGCTGCCACCTGACAGGATTTTGAACCCTAGCTGTGATTGGAAGAAGAGAAGAGGTGAAATGAGTTGTAGGTTTAAACTTTCAAACCCGATCCACTCAAACCCAATAGGGCAAAGCGGATTCAACACGTAACTTAAGTTAGCGGGTTATTTGGGTCGGATCCAACCACTTGAGCCGAACTGAATTCTTTTTCTTTAGCAGCCAACCCAGTTCGCTCGAACCCAAGCAGGTCCAACAGAGTCAGATCGGGCAGAGTCAAGCTCTAACTCAACCAGACTCACATAGAGTCAACTCAGACTGACCCCACTAAGTTGGACCGAGTCAACTCAGTGCGCCATCTCAACAGTAGCAACACAGTCTTCATTCAGAGCTTGTTTCAGGTTCGTCCGGAGTATGATTCGAGTTCTATCTAAAGCGTTAGGTTCGTAACTGAGTCTTGGAACCAATGAGAAGATTATGAAACTTTTGGGCAACAGATCTAGTCTCTGCGCGACTTTTTTTTGGAGCAAATGCTCAGTATCGGTGCTTTTTCAAGCGCCTTTAGGTACTCTCTAACCTCACCTCACATTATTAAGACATCTTACATATCTATTGTGGATTTGCGGTGATTGAGTGTAGTTGTTAGTTGCCTAATTTGCTGCCTGCTTGCATCTTCACTTTTAGAATTCATTTTGCATATTCATTTTAGTTGCCATTAGGAAAATATTTTCATTTGATTGTATAGTACATGCATTTAGTGTCACAAAGTCTCGGTCTCGGCCGCCGACTCGGCCGGCACCGAGACGGATCAGTCTCGGCGACTCGGATCGGACTCGGACGATACGCGCAAAATACTACATAGAACGCCAAAAAAATTATGAAAAAATCATAAAAAATCATAAAAAAATGTAAACATCCAAATTCATGCATCACATATTCAAAACATATCACCTAACACTCAAAACATAACGTGAAAGTATAAATACAAGCGTCGTCGGTAGAAAAATATCAAAATTAAATTAAACTAAACTAGTTTATACTAGATTAAGCAACACTAACTTAATTACCTAACTTTAATAAAATTATTAAATTACCTAACTTAATTACAAAACTTTATTAAATTAAATTAACCTAAATTAAGTTAACTAAACTAATTTAAATTAAATTAAACTCAATTAAATGAAACTAAATTAAATTAAACTAAACTAGTTTATACTAGATTAACCTACACTAACTTAATTATCTAACTTCAATAAAATTATTAAATTACCTAACTCAATTATAATTACAAAATTTTATTAAATTAAATTGACTTAAATTAACTTTAACTAAACTAAACTAAATTAAATTACATTAAATGCAAATTAATTAAACTGAGGGAGAGAGAGAGAGGAACAGAGAGAGAGGGAGAGAGACGGAGTAGAGGAGAGAGAGGGAAACACAGAGGAGGAGAGAGAGACGAAGAGAGAGAGGGACAGAGAGAGACAGAGAGAGCCGCTGCTATTTGACGGGAGAAATAATTGAAGATCGGAACGTAAATTCTTTATTTGATCGTAAAGAAAGTTACAACGGATCAATAATACTCCGACTACAAGGGAGGGAGGATGTTGAGTCTTGAATCCTCCCTTTGTTTAGTGCTGGGTTCTTCAGGTGGCGGTGGAAAGTGAATCTTGTTTTCCGTTGACCGGGTGAACGTCGAGTACTTTTGGGGATCTTCTCTTCGGATGGTGGACAGGGTAACACAGCTCTGTCGACCAGAAATCTCAAAGAGATTGTAGGCAAAGATTAACTTGAACGCAGCAAGTTAACTGAAGAGTTGGACTCTCTTTCCTTCTCTGTTTCTCTCTTTTCGAATTCTCTGATCTAATTGACCGACCCATTTTATAGCAACGGGGCTATTTATAGAGGTCTTAGGGGCGAACGTGCCCCCTAGAAACACTCTACAATGGGGTTTAACTTCCTCGTTATGTGGGCGGTGATTGACCCCAAAACGAGGGAAGTTATAACTGAGACGAGGGTTTCGACCCTCGCGCCTTGGTGTTGCAGTGCTGCTGAGATGCGGGTTTAGACCCTTGCGCCTTGGTGCCGCAGTATTGGCTGAGACCTAGGTTTCGACCCTCGCGCCTTGGTGCTGCAGTGCTGCTGAGATGCGGGTTTCGACCCACGCGCCTTGGTGCTGCAGTATTGGCTGAGACGCGGGTTTCGACCCTCGCGCCTTGGTGCCGCAGTGCTGCTGAGACGCGGGTTTCGACCCACGCGCCTTGGTGCCGCAGTGCTGCTGAGACGCGGGTTTCAACCCACGCGCCTTGGTGCCGCAGTGTTGGCTGAGACGCGGGTTTCGACCCTCGCGCCTTGATGCTGCAGTGTTGGCTGAGACGCGGGTTTCGACCCACGCGCCTTGGTGCCGCAGTATTGGCTGAGACGCGGGTTTCGACCCACGCGCCTTGGTGCCGCAGTGATGCTGAGATTAGCCCTGCGTCTGGAGTTTGGGACTCTGCTTTTAATGACTTGTCTTTTAGTGATTTTTAGACAGCCTACAGAACCCCCTCCAAAGTTTTCGATATTCCGCAGTTGGCTGGGACGGATTTCGAAATACTTTAGACTCTAGCTAAATTCACCCTCCTCATGATTAGCCTGATAATGCTCCGGGCTTAATCTTGTTTGGAGTATGGCCTTCGTGAGTGTACTGTGGAACTCTTTGAAGCCGCCAAACTTGATCGTGTTGAGTGTCTAGATACACAGTCTAAACATCCCCGATGCTTTGAGTTTGTCGTTATTGAACTTTTGAATCAGGGGTGGGCAGTCGTCTGCTTGTGCCAGTGTACTGTTGAACTGAATTGCAGAAGCAAGGACTGAACGCCAGTTCTGTGGACGCAGGGGTGACACTGCTTTAAATATGCGCCTTCTGTAGGGATGTGTCTTCAGGACAAAAACGTGGCTATTGCTCCAGAAAGTGGACGCAACTTTGGCCGGGTTGAAAAAGGTGCGTCCATTGAAGGGACGCGTCTTTAGAGATGAAGACGCGACTGTTGGATGCGAATCTGTGCCATGAGTATGGTGCCACGTGCCCTGTAGAATTGAGGGGACATCTTCTTTTTGGCGTGCGAACGTCGCGCTGCATTTAAAGCGCTGTCTACGCGTCAGGCGGTGATTAGGCGTCGAGCCAAGTGCCGCGTATCTTTGCGAATCACTGTGCCTATAAAAGGCAACAGTCTTTCAAGAGTCATCATTAGACTCTCCTTCGTCTTTGTGTGCATCTGTTAGGGTTTGAGAAAGGAGCTTCCTTTGTTCTCTTTTCCTTCATCTAACATCGGATCCTTGATCGCAATGGCACCAAAGGCCAAGCATACTGCTTCGTCTTCAAAGGCGGTCGTCCCTGAGACTCAGAGGGGTGGTTCTTCCATGCTGGAAACCCCTCTTCAGGTATAAGAAGCCATCGGACTTGACTTCCACCATTAAAGGGGTTTTTACAGAGTTCTTTTAACTCTTAAATCCCCTTTTGAATATGAACTGCCAACGCGGGCTTATGTCCGTGTTTGATCTTCAGGCGCGATTCTTGAGTCGATAAACAGGGCGCAGGTTTAATGACCTCTGCTTCTTTTATCTGCTAGAATCTGCGTCTGCTTGTTGAACACAGGGCCCCAATGAACCTTGCGTTTTGGATTCAACACTTGGAATATTTCTAAATGTGAAAGATTCAGACGCAGATTTGTTATGACTCTTGCATCCTGTGAAATCAGATGCTGGTCCTCATGAACTTTGCGTCTGAGCCCAATACTTAGAAATTTTTCATAAGTCTTGGATTTAAAACGCGGGCTCCATACTAGCCTCGCGGTCTTCGGATCTGGACGCAGATTTTGATGATTTTCGCGTCTGGATCGATTTCTGCGTTTGACTTATAAATACTTGATCATTTTCTTTCAGACTTCTGATCAAGTATTATTTTCTTTTACAGTGTGATATTCCTCCAACCCTCTCTCCAAGAAATGTCACTTCGGGCACGTAGGCGGTGCTGACCGCAACCTAACCTTCGTGTTGCAGAGGACTGCTCCTGTGACTGCTGACAAGTCGAAGGAGCGAAGGGAGAGGCTCTCCAAGGTCGACATGGGGACCTTCTGGGAAATTATGACTGATGCAGATTTCAAGACGGCTTCGCGTGTCCCGTTAAAGAAACCCATCTTCTTCTTTGGGGATAACATTGGCGAGGATGGTCACATCTTGCATGACGGCAATTACAAGTGGCTTCGCCAGATAGAGGGTAGGAAATTCTTTCTTCCAAATATGGAGAGAATGTATCCCTTGTCCTATCTCCAGCACATGTCTGTCCCCCGGGCAATAGAATGGGAGCTTGCCCGACTTGTCCCCAATGTCTCTCTCGGCATACTGGGCGCCAGGAAGGTATACTCGGCTGGACACGGGAGGGAAGCTTTTGGCTTGTTTTCTAGACTACTCAGATCTGAGTACCCAGTGGGGGAAACCCCTCAGCTCAGCACTACCTTCATCAATCAATTCATGAAGGTAGGGGGCGACTTTCCCGTTGACTTCCGCCCGCTCGGGTGGGTTCATTCCTCCGACAAGTCTTGGTGGGGCAAGATGGTGGGCTTTGTCCTCGCCGAACTCGGAGGTCTGTTGGACCAGGTGGGACTGTACCAAGCAGTCAGGCCTGTGCAATATGGCATTCCGCAGAGTTCCCACAATTTTTACGGGATCCTGGAGCACTATAACCCTTTGACGGGGACATTCTTCACCCCAGTCGGGGAGATGGGGCTCGCCCTGCATGAATTTTATGAAGTTTCGGGGCTGGTCATGGGAGATGCCCCATATGAGGAATACGTCCCAACTTCCGAGGAGCTTCATCTCTTGAAGAAAGAGTGCCCTCGGGTATATGAGACCTAATGGGAAGTGTTATGTCACTTTCACATCTGTGGCCAAATAACCTCCTGGAGAACTAGAGGAGTTAAGCAGATGTCTTGGGCGAGCTACCTGTTTAATGGTATAACTGAGAAAGATCACTCAGTAACCAGTCTAGCTCCCAGCTCCGATGAGAAAATCGCCGAGAGGATTAACGCCTCTGTGAGTTCTTACACCACAGAGTCAAATGAAGACACTTTCAAACCTGACACAATTTTTGAAAGTTTCCATCACCAGGCTCAGATCCCCATTTCTAATTGGGCACTGCTGGCGGGCTTCCTCATGCTGTGGTTAAAGCGCTGTGTAGTGCCGATACTGTCGCATGAAGTAATTGTGGCCGACGTGGTGTATCCGGCGGTCCTGTTGGCCTACGGTAGGTTCATTGCTCTCCTTCCAGCAATGGTGGCTAGAATCCAAAGCGGATTACGGTCCCTGACTCAGAGCCTGTGTAAAGTGGAGGCCATCGTCGACTCAACGGGTAGACCGGAGGTTGACTCAGAGGGAGGCCGCGAGTAAAGACCCCTAATCCCCGGGTCGAGCTTCTTTACACGTACCTAATGGCTTGGTACGTTATGCACTGCCCCTCACTGATGACGCTAGTGTCTAGATCCGAGGGGTTTGTCCCCTTCGTGCAGCGGCTGGAGAGCTCGAGCTGGTCTAACAACTATATGTTCTACGTTCAGAAATGTATTCTGGACGTTTCGAATTACCATCTCGACCGCTGCTTCTCCGAGATTACTGATGTTGCTTATGGGGATAAATTTGCCGACCTCGTGGGTTCGGATGACTTTACGAGGCTGCCATCGGGAGTCTTCTGGTGGCTTATCAATATTCGGCCCGGGTACCTGCTCTTTCGACAAGGGAATTCGTGCACGATTGAGCCTTATATGCCGAATCGTTTTGCCCGACTGTTTGGCTATGACCAACTATATGTCGGCAACCCTAATACTCAACTCGCCTTCAGTGAAAATTTATTTGAAGGGGCTCAGGCCTGGTATTACAGCGTGGCTGGGGGAACAAAGGCTCTCTTCAGCTTGCCTCACAAGACGCCAAACTGTCACGCAAGCCTTAGTTTCTGTACCTGGTACTCCCAGGCTAGCAGGATGCCTGGCTACTCAATGGAGCGCTCATGCATTAAGAGCATTAATGCATCCTATGAGGAGAAACTGGCGTCCAATAAGCGCATGCGAGGCATCGATGAATACCAGGCGGCTAAGAGGGAAGCCAGAGGGGAGGTAAGGGTGGAGCCAAGAGCAGCAGCATCAAGGGAGCAGCCTGCTAGAAGGCGTCGACAGGCGGTGCCTAAACGTCCCCAGGGCTATACTTCCCAAAGTGAGCCTGCTCCGAAGAAGGCCAGGAAAGACTCAGTGGCTAAAGCTTCCATGTCAGAGGCCGTCCCTTCCGGTGTTGAGGAGCAGAGGGAAGAGGAGGAGGAGGAAGTCGAAACCCCCCTTGTTTGTCTTCCTGGATTGCGCAGCAGGGGCCCCGTGATTTTAGAAGAAGGGGAGCTTGCTGATGAACCCGTTACAACTGATGAGGCTGAACCGCTCGAGGTTGACCTGATGGGCAGGGATGATGTTGAGATTCCAAGGGTCTCAACTCAACCAGGGTCTTCTTCAGCTCAACAGAGGAGAGATGAGGTACAACAGCCTGGGTCTCCTAGTATATTGATGACCAGCTCGCGGGTAGTTGACCCCAGTCCCACTACTGGGGTACTCGGTGGCAAGGTCTCGATTGCCGAGGCCTCTCATGTTGAGCTGTCGTCTTCATTATCCGAAGAACATGGATATTATTCTGGCGAAGAAGTCGATTTTGGCGATGAGCCCACTCTTCCAGATCCGAGTAAATTCTCACACATTTTGGAGGAAGAAATACATGGGTGTGATCCGGAGACGGCGTCGCCACTAGTGGCAATTGCTCCTGCTGAAGGTACTTTCATTGTCTTTTTGACCCGGTTTCCCTTTTAACTAGAGAAAGGTTCTGATGTTTTCCCCTTTAACTTTATGCTGCAGGGCTGGCCGCGGACAGTGAGGCTGTAACTTCCTCCCATATCAAGAAAATGATACAAGAGCTAGCCCAGCAGGAGGGCGTTGAGGCTCCTGCTACTGAGATGCCTCAAGAGAGGGCAATTATTGAAGTTGGGGAGACCTCAACCCCACCAAATCCACTCAGGCATTCACCGTCTTCAAATCCTCAGCTTGGTAAGAAAATATTGATGCTTTGAATATCTTCCTTTTTACTGTCATGGTTGACGTTTTGGTGATTTGCAGAGGGTGCTGCGGAAGCTCAGGCAGAGGATCTTGCGGCCAGCGTCGACCCGGAAGGCAGTATAATTCAAGCCTCGACCGAGGGCCCCGAAGAGGTCAGGTTTGCTGCCACTTCAGTCGCTGTGGAGGCTGCCACGACGGCAACTGCCCTAGAAGTGTCGGCGACCATCTCAGCTTCTGTGGTTGACATCCCTCCTGCGCAAGACGAATTGATTCCCATCTCTCGCCCTGTAATGGAAAGGGGATCTGGAAGTACATCAGCAGAATTCTCCCCAGCTGGTGATATCATGGAAGAACTGACACGTCAAATGGTGCGGCAGTTCTTTGCTTCCATGCGGTCATGCATCGACCTCATCCTTTATAGGGGCAGTTCTTTCGAATTTGCCCGAGTGCTTCTCGAAAATCTGATCGAGAACATTGGTCATACTGGAGGTCCTTCGCAGGCTAGGGCATGCCTGATGCTGGTGGAGCAGTTAGGGAGTGATCTGAAAGAGCTTAAGTTTTTAGAAGATGCTGGCTCAGTTTACGAGGTCCGAGCAATCCTGGATAGGCTTCTTGCTGCTCAAGAGCAAGAGCGGAAGGAGATGGAGGAACAAATAGCTGAAGAGACTCGCCATCTCCAACATTTCCAGGCTGACCATCAAAGGCTGGTTGGCGATTCAAGGGAATCTGAACTCGTCATGCAGAGTGCAAAGCAGGTTATTATCACTGTTCGGGCCATCATAGCCAAGGCAGAGGCCTTGATTGCAATCAATGAGCAGAAGCTTGCCACTGTCAAGAAGAAGCTGGAAGAACTGGAAGCTGCCAAGACGCAGGTTGAAGAAAACCTCTCCACTCATTCCTCCAGGTTGGAATCTCTACGAGCGCAGCTGGCTGCGAAGAAATTCTTATATGAGGAGGAGTTGCGGGTCCAAGCTCTCATGGAGGCTGAGAAAGCGCGTCAACATGAGATGCATCGCCTTAGAGAATAAATCCGTTCTTTGGCGAATCAGGATTGTTTTCCATTATATTTGAAAAGGGGAAAACTTATAATAAAAAGAGTTTGAGGAGCTAAATTACAAGTATTCTTAAAAAGATTACAAGTAGACCTCCTCAGAGATTCTGGAGAAGTGTGCCGATAGGAGTCTGGTCAGCGCGCGATCACTTTGTCCCTTTGACGATGCGAGCGATGAGATTCCCTTCTCGCCTGGTTCCGGGAATCAGAGAACAGAAGGTTGGTAGAACCCTCTTGCTGCTTCTCAAAATCGCCTTCAATTAAGAATTCCTTCTTGCCTGGTTCCAGAGATTCCTTGAGAAGAAGAACGATGTTAGGGTATCAACACCCTGGATAGAGAAAGCAATTCTCTAAAAGGTCTCTGAATTCGAGAGCGCACGGTGCGTTATGAAGAAGCCTCTGCTTGTGGAGTCCTCTTTTTCTCCGATCCTCTCTCCTTGTACCCCTGATGGGCTATTTATAGGAAGAGCAAGGGTATAATCGTCCCTTAAAAATATAGAAACAGATTGAATCGAATCTGTTTAAATCTGGGAAGTAGCCTTGCTGCGAGGCTAGGATCAGCTTCTGCGAAGCTAGAATTGGCAGGTCGGTTGATCTTCTTGATCCTTTCCATATCGTTGGAGGATTTTCCCTGATCTTCTTACTCGTTTTTAGAAGAGTCAAGAGATTGTGGCAATCAACTGCCAAATTTGATCTCTGATTTGATCTTAATTGGATTTGATTGGATCCGATCTCATCTGGAGATTTGATTGGTCAAAGGTTGACCATAGCAGACCAATAGCGGAGCTGTCCGCATTGAGCTCGTAGCGGAGCTAGAAGCAGCTTCTGGCGAAGTCCGAAAGAAACCCTTTGGCGGAGCTGGAAGTCCTCTGTGGCGAATTTGCGAGTCAGCTTCTTGGCGAGGCTTCGAATGGCTTCAAGGCGATGTTGGGTGATATTAGCCTCTCAAGCGAGGCTATCCCTTTGGGCTCATGCGATGCTAAGTGCTAGCACCTTAGACCTGCTGAGGTCTGTTTAGAAACAATCCGGGTTCACTGTCTACTTGCTGGATTAGTGGAGTCCAAGTTGCTTTCTTGTCCCTCGGAGATGGGTGAAAACTGGTCTTCAGCTCGTCTGTCACTTGTCTTTTGTAAATGTCAACAAGTTTAGATATTGTTCGGACCAACAAGAATCTTGTCTTTTTTAAGTGTCAACAAGACCCCCTTCAAAGTTTTCAAGAGTCTGCAATGGCTCAGACTTTGAAATACTTTGAACTGCTTTGATTGGTGGTGTGTGGAGTATGAACGTCGCCATGATGGTTGAGTTTAGCTTCGCTTTGAATCTTGCTCTGGGACGTAGATTCGTCGAGGAATCATATGGACTCGCGTCTGGGTAGCTTCGCGGCTAGGTAGGTTTGCTCTGGAACATCTGTCGCTTTCCCGAGGCCAACTGCCGTGGGCCAGTTACGAGGAGGATTACTCCTTTCTTCGTGCTGATCGAGGGAGATTTTCTCCGATTTGCACGTTTCCAAGGGAGGATATTCCCTTTCTTCAAGGCGCAATAAGTGCCTTTATGAGGGAGACGTTTCTCCCTTTACATGGTTCTAAGGGAAGCCGTCCCTGTTCTCAAGGCGCAGAAAATGCCTTAAATGCGCTCGTGCTTCCACGCTTGAGGCGGTAGTGCTCAGGCCATGGGGCCTATAAATAGGACACTTGAGGTCCTCTGAAGAGAGAAGTGATCTGCTCTTCTCTTCTTCTCTTGGTTGAGAGAGATACTCAAATCTCTGAAGTAGTGGGAATGCCCACTCTGGTTATTATCCGGCCAAGGACCGGTAAGTCTTGATCATTCAATGACTTCACCGATTTTAGGGAATTCATCTCCCTTAACTCAGCTTTAACAGCTGCTTCAGGGATTGGCTTCCCTTACTCTCCATCTTGCAATTGACTGGTCTGCAGAGAAGGATTTTGACATAGCTTCCCCAATGAAGCTATCATTCTGACTTGATCACAGAAAGATCACTGCATGTTAAGTCCGCTGCGCAGGCAGAATTTGGGACTTGGTATCTTCAAGGTTGAGCCAGTCTTGCCATATAGGTGAAGCTAAGACTGTGTCCCAGAGGATCAGTCTGGCTTAGCCATATAGGCGAGGCTAGGACTTGGCATTTGCTGAGCTAGCACATCACTGCTGTGCGAGCGAGACTTATCCTCTGCTCCAATCGAAATTGGATTACTTTGCCCCAGAGAATTCGGCTTTAGCGCTTTTGCAGTATTTTTTGTGTTTAACTGCTAACTTGCCCCAATTGTGCATTGCAGTGAGCTATGTTCGTCGATCTTGTATCTTGGTGAAAGAGACCGAAAAGTTGCCTTATGCTTCCTCGGTTGAAGCTTTACTTTTAAGCAGAAGGAACAATTTGGGGCAGCTGACGTGTGTCCCAGAGGCTGTTGGCAGCCTCTTATCCGAGATGATTCGTTCTGAGGTGAGGCTGGTAGCCGCTTATCTGAGATGATCCACTTCGGGAAGGCGGATGTCACACCTGTGAGATCACTGACATCAGTACCAATTCCCATTATAGGTGATCTATCGTGTTGGCGGTGATAAGTTCATTGTCACTTTTCATCAAAGGTGATCCAGCTTCCTGGTGACAAAATCTGCCATTTTTGTGGAGAATTATGGCCGTGTCCCGTGGCACGACTAGTTACGGCCTTGTGCAGGAGGAAGGCCTTTCGTGTCCAGTTGGTCTGGTTTGGAAGCAGATAAAATCACTTGTATGCCTTTTGCGCAAATGATCTTGTTGAGCAACTGAATCTGTTGTACAAAATACAACCTTGATGTAGTATCAATGTACCTTTGCTCTTAAATCAATGAAAGTTGCTTTTTCTGCTCATCTGATTTTTGCCTGCCTTCATTGAGAATTTGGCCATAGCGGGGCTAAACTTTGTACAGAGTTAAGGACAGGATCCTTTTTGAACGAGCTTCGCATGATGCTGGCATATCGGTGAACTGTGCCTTTAGTGGGCTAAGGCGACCCTTTTGGCGAAGTTCTTAATGAACTTGTGCGAAGTCCGCACTTCGGCTCATTGGCGAGGTTAAGCCTTAGTGGCTGAATTAGCGCTTCTCGGGAAGGCGCTTTAGGCGGCGTTTCGAATTAATTTGAAACATCAGCCTGTACTGTTTTCGAGGCGTCGTTCAAGGCGCTTATTGGCCTATAAAAGTCCGATCGGACTGTAGAGAGGACAGATTTTGTAACGCCCCGATCCCACGGGTACGGGGACGTCACTGCGACGTACATACGCAGGTCAGAAGTACCCTCACGTATATACGCTAAGCATCAGTACAAGCAAGAATCAGAGTACGACAAACGTAGCGTCCATTCATATGCCAACATAAGAAGTACAAAGTACAAGGTTATCACAGGATGTGACATACTATTACATATCACATGCATCATATATCACAGCCAAGCACAAAAGTACGATTTACAATATGATTACAAGATGCTCACGAGCTGAAGGAAGGTCCCGCGAGCTAAAAAGGAAAGTCTGGCACAACAGAAACCGAGACTAGTCAGCCAGCTCTAAAAGGAAAGCTTGATCTTCTGTGGAAGGCTCCACTTCAATCCGAGTTCCGGAACCTGAACATACAAATTCAAGGGAGTCAGGACCTCCCAAACAAATGATCAGGTTACAACCGAGTGGCATAAGAGATACGAGTATGAGAGTTGGTACAATATTATGAATAATCAGCCAGCAAGTAAAGGAAGCATAACGAGTTAAAGTTGGAAAGACATTGTACAAGCTTAGGTTACGGCCTCATGAGACTAGTACCTCGAAGGAATAATCCAAACAAGGAAACCCTCATCCATATACCTTTATCTCATGTCACCGTAATCCAAGCGTATACAACGGATCCACAGTTGGCGTCTTTTATTATTATTACTTGTCTTACTTTGATGTCTAGCTATGTGAACTAGCATCCTAGCACACATAGATCCACATCCGAGTAAGCAAGGTTGTTATTGGAAACTAGCGGGGTATCAACGAACAATGTTTACAGTGGGTCCCGTGCATACCCGGGACCACGGCCCAGGATGTTCCACTGCTTGGTGACGGAACCTGCCGCTAGGCTATCAGGAGGGTCTTATGTATGCCCTTTATCATGATGATATCAGGAGGACGGAGCCAACACTCCCCTCGGTCGCCTGGAGGCCCACAGGTCAGACCGGAAGTTTTAGTTGCACAACATACCTAATACAACTGTAAACACGAACATATATTGATAGCCGCATGTTTCCTCCGACCCGATGCAAGTTGTCTCATTTTATGAATTCTTTAGATAATTATCAGATTTCGGGAATGAGCAGGAGCAAGTCAGAAATATTATGAAGATAGGAGTATCAGGAGTACAATTTGTACTATCACGTAAATCAAGTTTGTAAAACATGATGTCCGGTTATCATTCCCATTATCGTGATAATTATAAGAGTCAGGTGTATCCTGCCTGGTGTCAAGAGATAGCATGACAAGAGGTGATATTCGTCCAGGAATAGCAGACGCGAAAATAGCAGACGCGGGGTTCGCGTCGCAAAGGTGCCACAGACGCGAGGTCTGCGTTCAAGTCAGGACGCGAGGAGAACGCGGACGCGGACATGGGTTCTGCGTCGCGTTAATGCAAGAGGAACACCGACATGGGCATAGCAGGCGCGAAAGTAGCAGACGCGGGGCTCACAGACGCGGGGATCGCGTCACGAAGGTGTCAAAACGCGAGGCTCGTGACCTACGTTTAAATCAGGGCATGAGGAGAACGCGGACGTGAGTATAACTCCGCGTCACGACAATATAATATAAATAGAACACAGACGCGAGCTTAGCTTTGCGTCGCCCCAATACAATAACGCGAAGGCCGCGTTAAGGAAATGCCTAGACGCAGGAGGTAACTCCGCATCTAACGCCGTGTTAAGGAGAGGCCGTGTTAGGTTTAGTACAACCACATCGCACGACATTAAATACAATCATAAAAATGAGTTTACAAGTCCATGTCTTGGCGAGTAAAGTTACTCGCCTAAAAATGTTATTTTGAAGCTTTATGCGTCCGGAATAATCGTTGTCGTCAAGTATCACCAAAACGATCACCGGAATAATCGCGAACGATTACCGGAATAATCTATGGTGATATTGCCGACAAGAAGAGCTCGGCCCCAATCCAAAAGGAGGGTACCGGCCCTAGAGTCTTGCCGATGATGAAGAAGAGCACGGCCCCCAATCCAAAGGAGGTGGCCGGCCTCAAGAAGATGATGGTGTGGTGGTGGTAGTTTGGAGAAGGTGAAGGCTTTGGTGGTGTTTTGGAGTTTGTGGTTGGTTTAATGGAGTTGAAGGAGGAAGGAGATGAAGATAGGAAGTTATAGTGGTTGTGGTTGTGGTGGAGATGAAGGAGGAATTGGTGGAGGTTAAGGCTTCTCTTGGTGAAGTGAAGTAAAAATGAAGGAGAAAGGAGAAGGAAGAGTTTATATAGGATTTGGATTTCTGAAGGAGATGCCAAAAATGTAAAAGAGAGGGGGTTTTGTAAAATGGGGAGGTGAGGTGTTTCTCTTGGCCACTCTTGGCCGGCCATGGGGATGGGAGAGAGATTGGATATTTTGGAGAGGTTGGATATTTTGAAGAGATATTTGTGGTGGAAGAAAGTGGAAGGTTGGAGAATTTTGTAGCTTGTGGTGGAAGGAAAAGGAAAGAAAGAAAAAGGAAAAAAGGAAAAGAAAATAAAAAGGGAAGATATTTTCTTTGAACTAAAGAGTGAAAATGCTGAAAAAGGCGGATTCCCGGGATTCGGTTGCGGATACGGAAAACTTTTGGAAAATACCGAAATCGTCCCGAAATCAAGTATCTCGGAACGACCTGCAAAAATTCTCAAAAATTAAGAATATTATTCTAAGAATTATGATGAAATTCGTTTTAAGAAATTCTTTATAATTTTTAAATTAAAAATCCTGGAATCTGCCGCCAATATCGGTCGGCACCAATTTTGGCTGAAATCTGATAAATTTTGAAAATTCCCAAAAAATGAATTAAGATAGTAAATATTATTCTAAGCAAATATGGGAAAGAGGTTTCGTAAAATTTGACCTCAGTTGCAAATTAAAAATCCAGGAATAAACCAGCGGTGCTGATTAATCCTGATTTTATAAAATAATTCAGGAAAAATCTGAAAAATTAAGAAAAATATTAAATCTTGGGAAACAGTGTTTAAAACTAAATTTGACCCAATCTGATTACCAGAAAGATGAAATCATGTAGTACTTCCAAAATAAGAGAAAATAATAACTAAACATAACACAGTGTAGAAAGAATCAGGATACGCATCTGAGTACGTATTCTGAGGACGGGGTGTTACAGATTTCTTCACTTGAAATTTTTAGAGACCTTTAGACTCTTCTTCTTCCTCTTTCCTTTCCATTAAAAGAAGTTTTGAAAGCTTCCGCAGCTCTTCAATGGCGCCCAAAAGACGAGCGGGAAAAGAAGTGGCAACTTCTGTCGCGGAGGGTCCTTCTCATCCTCCGGTCATCGAACGACCAATCGCCGGTAGGGAACTTTCCCTTTTGATTAGAGACTGTCGTCTCTCCTTTAAGGTCGATTTCCGACTGTCCTCGGGTAACTCCAACATGAGAAAAATCATGGTCTCGTGATTTTAGGGAGTTCAATTCCCTGATTTTACCTTGATTTCTTGATCGGGAATCCAAGAACTGAAGAGTTCTTCTTCAAGCTTCCAAGAGAAGTTAACTCTCAGGCGGTTTACGTCCTGTTGAATGACAGGATGCGAAGCAGTCCTTTGAAATTTGACAGAAAAGGACCGTAATGCCCTTCTGACGAAGTTATCCTTCGAGGTTTTGTCACATCCTGTTGTTCTAAGCTAAGCTTCCAAAGCGAAGCTAACACTTGGATGTTTCTCTGCATCCTGTCTTCATGTGAGATGCGGAGTTACACTGCAGCTGCGAAGCTAAGCTTCGGGGCGATGCTATCGTTAGGCCGGTCCCGCTCAGAGGGCGAGGCTATGCCTTGTCAAATTTTACGTTCTGATTTTAGCCCTCTTTCGGCTGATGAACTAATCATAGTTTCTCTTTGTTCTTGCAGTGCACTATACTCCTGGTCCTTCAAACAACCTGTTCAGGATGACCATGGGATCGGATGGCAATATCAGCTTGCAATTTCAAGGGCAGGCTTCTCTGTTCAGTGAGCGGAGTTCTCTCATCAGAGATACGCTTATTCAAGGTGGTGATCAATATACCACGCGGAGTATCCTGACCACAGCTCCCCTTGAAGATGTCGACCGTCGAATTTATAGGAAGCTCGATTTCATGTTCGGGGATGCCGCACCAGACCCTGACCACCAACTACATGCAGGGGAAGGGCAGTGGATTTTCTAGTTGGATGGCGAGAGATTCTACCTTCCGTCCAACAAGCGCCATTTTCCTTTGTCTTCCTTCCAGTGCGTGACGCAGGCTCGGAAGATGTCATGGGAAGTGAGCCGGAGTACTGACTCTGTTCACATAGGAAAATTGATGCTTCACTCTCCTGGTTATGCAAGAGCGGGGTCTCCTCATTGCATAATGGGCCTGCATCCTGGGAATGTGTCACGAGAGATCCCAGTGGGAGAGAATCCTGCAGTGGCGCTGACCTTTGGCAACCAATTCTGCAAGGTCGATGGGAACTACTCAGCTACTGACTTCAGAACTCCAGGCTGGATTCACCCTCCGAAGGCAGAGTGGGCAAATTTGACTACCTACATCCTTGCTCATTTCGAGGAGGATTTGGAGAGGCTGAACCTCTACGAGGCCGTCAGGGCGACCTGCTACGGTATTGAGGTGAACGTGGCGTGCTTTTATGCCATTTTTGAATTGTATTGCCCAGCTTCGGGGACTTTCTTCACCCTTGTCGGTGAGTTGGGTATGGCCTTGCATGAGATATGAGAAGTCTCTGCTCTACCTTTTGGGTCTCTTCCCTATGAAGAATACTTCCCGTGCGAGGTAGAATTGGCTCTTCTGGAGAAGCAGGAGCCTGCCTTGTTCGAGACCTACAGGGAGTTATGTGCCATTTGTATATTTGCTCCAGTATGCATGGAGGCAATAAGGGACCTCCTGTAGCTTGAAAAGCTGGGGAGACTATTTGTTCCCAGACATGGAGAATACTCCTGAAGCGGCTCATTATCGAGTTGCTGATGAAGACATCTTTGACCGGATGCGAAAGCACTCCCAAGGGGATTTAGTTGTGAAGGAAGACGATGGTCCCTATGAGAAGGGTGATGTCCTTCGAAGCTTCCATCACCAGGCTCGCAGGCCGATGTCCCGGAAGGAACTTCTGGCTGGTTTCTTAACAGTCTGGCTGAAGAGGTGCGTGGTGCCGTCTTCTTCGGGTGACATCGTTCATCCGAATGTTTTGCTGCCCGCTGTTCGTTTGGTTCATGGTCGTCCTCTGGACTTCTTTCGGCCATGGTATGCTGTATCCAGAGAGGCCTTCGTGCATTGACGGAGGCTTTTTACAGGCCACCAACGACGAAGCGTGGAAAGGGGACCATTTCGCCCCGCGACGGACCTAACCCCAGAATAGGTCTACCGTATACTTACTTGATGGCGTGGTTTGCCTTGCATTGTCCTTCTCTAATTGAAGCTGGAGATGATCTCCCGCAGGATATTCGAATGGCGCTCCTCCGCCGATTCGAAGGATGCTCATGGCAGAAGAAATACGTGGCTGAGGCCCGTAACTTAGTACGTCGCTATGACGTCTATAGTCTCTTCTGTTGTTTTCCCTGTATTCGGGGTGCAGGCTATGGGGAAGAGTTCAAAGATGCGGGGGAAGGGCGGTCTTCCCTGAGCCGGGGAGTTTTTGAGTGGCTGGTCAATATCCGGCCTTCACATTTGTTGTACAGAAGCGGGGACACCTGCTACCTTGAGCCCTATGTTCCAAGTCGGTTTGCCCGTCAGTTTGGGTATGACCAACTGTACGTGGGCAACCTGAATCTCAATCTAGCTTTCATGTGGAGCCTTATTGATGGGGCCCGTGCCTGGCGATTCTTTACTGCAGGTGGCACTGGGGCGCGGCTGCGTACGCCGTTGAAGAATCCCAATCTCCTGATGATCCTGTGTTTTTGCCAGTGGTATGCCACTTCCAACTCCACACCTCTCAAATTCAAGGTGAACAGTTCTGGTGTGAAGTTGATTTCTCAACGGCTGAGACAGAAGGCTTCTGAGAAAAGGGAAGGCAAAAGGGTTCGCACCCCAGGTATAGAGGAGTTTGTTGCTGTGGAGGACAGCGAGGCTTCAGATGCCGAGGTCCTCGCTTTGAGGTGGGAGCGGGGGCTGAGACTCCTGCAACTGGCTCTGGTGTGATGGGGACCGTTCCCCTCATTGTGTCGAAGAGGTGGAGGAAGAGGATTCCGAAGTCCACATCAAAAGAAAGCGGGCAGGTAGCTCTCGTAGAAAATCGTTGGCGAAGAAGCCCCACCGCCAAGCTCCTACGATTGTCGTAGAGGGTCATCCCTCTACAGCGATTCCTCCTGCTACCCCATTAGCGGCTGAACCGTCGGTTGCTGAATCGACTAGCGGTGAATTCGCTCCGGGTCTGGGTAAGATTAACCCCGTCTATATAATACGCCTTTTTGTGTGTTCTCATTGACTTATTATCAATTCTTCTTGATTGTAGGAGCTGGGGCAGCTTAGGGCAAGGGAAACATTATGATTCCCTATTTACTTATGGAACCGAAGCTGGTTCTTTTTCCCGTCCGGAAGAGTCCGGAGGTGATGTGGCCGACATTGGTCCCTCGGGCGCTGGGACTTCTAAAGGAAGTCCCGTGCATCGAGCTCTATTGGGTGGTCCACAGGATACTCGGCAAGCGAAAGTGAGCCGGCTATTCGTGCTGATTCTGCCAAGAATTTTCCGATGGAGCCCCTGGAGACTGATGTGGCAGACGAGATGTTTGAGGTGACATCATCCTTTGGTATTGTCCTAACCTCTTGGCTTCTTTTGCATGTAGTGTCCCGACTAACCGCAGACTTGTTACAAGTGTTTGGCCTCAAGATGCATCAGCTTTAAGAGAGCCATAAGATCTCCCCGAAGGGTCAAGGGGTGACGTGAGCGCTTCGACCGCGGCTGATGCTGCTGTGCTGGATGCGCTGTACGACGACCTGCCTTCTTATCGGCCCAAATCTGCCGAAGGACCAGGGGTTGAAGGGGGAGCAGTTCCGGAGGTGTCCTCACTCCCAGCTATATCAACGAGTGAGGTACCGATAATTTTGCCAAGTGCGGAGCTGAGGGTGATTACAAGCCCTACTTCCCCAACTCTGGTAGTTGAGCCTGCTGTTCAGGAGATGGTTGTCAGCCCTACCTCAACGGTGGCTAGCGCACTGATTTCCATGAAGACTCCACAGAGATCACTGACAATTAGTCCTGCTGTTGATGTTCCCATTGCTCCTTCCACGATAGTGCCGACCAGGCTGGTGGATTTCTCTGAAGTCACCTCTCTACCCGAAGTGGCTGAGGTTGAGAACGACTATATAGGTGACCTCGTCGATAGCTTTTATAAAGGCTTAGGGCGAACTATCGACCTGGTTATAAAGGGCTCGACTATGCCGTTCTCGAAGTTAAAGGTGGTCCTCTCCCGTGGCATCGAAAGTATTCGGGATTTTGAGGGGTATCACCAGGCTACTGCTTTGGAACTCCTGGTGGATGAACTTGAGAAGGATGTAGAGGAATGGCGCCGTCTCCGCTGTTTGGACCTGGAGTCTTTAGTTGATGAGCAGTTCGCGCGTCTTGTTGCTCAAAAGCACGAGGCCCGGCTTGCTGCTCAAGAAGCTGCTGAGGCTATTTCTTCTGACTTGAAATCCTTGGAAACAAGGCAAGCGAAAGTTGGCAATGCTATTGACGCCTCCACCAGTGCTCTTCTTGACGCTGAAGACAAGATTGGGAAGGCTGAGGAAATGATCCGGAAAGCAAATCTTATTTTATCCAAGGCTAAACTGGCGCGTCTTGAAAAAACTGCACGGCTTGAGCAGCTTAAGACTCAAAATGAAGAGCTCTCACAGCAGGGATCGTCACAGAGGGCAACTTTGGCGGAGGTTGAAGCTCGTCTGACTCAGGCAATGGATTTCAATGAGGCCGAGCTGAGGTTGCAAGCGCTTGCCCAGGCTGCTGATGACAGGAGGACGAGGCTGGACTCACTTGGAGAGCGGCTCAGATCTTACAGTGTGCGCCTGTAGCTCCATATACTTTATCCTTTTGAAAGAATGAAAATTTTTTCCTTTGTCGAATCTCTAATATTTGTTCTTCTTTTTGAATTGCGATTCTAAATTATATTGCAATTTCTTGAGAACATAGTTCTTGTTGGGTTGAATGATGAGACTTGGCTATGTGTCAGTTCAGAGGTCGCGATGACATAACTGGTTGAGATGCCACCAAGCCCGAAAAGTTGGTGATACTCGTCTTTTGTAAATGTCAACGAGTATCGAGACCTGTCTTTTGTAAATATCAACAGGGCTCGGAATTGAGACTTAGCTGTCTGCTGGTTCAGAGGTCGCAATGACATAACCGATTGAGACGCCACCAAGCTCAAGATTGGTGATACTTATCTTTTGTAAATGTCAATAAGTATTGAGACCTGTCTTTTGTAAATGTCAACAGGGCTCAGAGTTGAGACTTAGCTGTCCGCTAGTTTAGAGGTCGCAATGACATAACCGATTGAGACGCCACCAAGCTTCAAAAATTGGTGATACTCGTCTTTTGTAAATGTCAACGAGTATCGAGACCTGTCTTTTGTAAATGTCAACAGGGCTCGGAGTTGAGACTTAGCTGTCTGCTGGTTTAGAGGTCGCAATGACATAACCGATTGAGACGCCACCAAGCTCAAGATTGGTGATACTTATCTTTTGTAAATGTCAATAAGTATCGAGACCTGTCTTTTGTAAATGTCAACAGGGCTCGGAATTGAGACTTAGCTGTCTGCTGGTTCAGAGGTCGCAATGACATAATCGATTGAGACGCCACCAAGCTCAAGATTGGTGATACTTATCTTTTGTAAATGTCAATAAGTATCGAGACATGTCTTTTGTAAATGTCAACAGGGCTCGGAGTTGAGACTTAGCTGTCTGCTGGTTCAGAGGTCGCAATGACATAACCGATTGAGATGCCACCAAGCCCGAAAAGTTGGTGATACTCGTCTTTTGTAAATGTCAACGAGTATCGAGACCTGTCCTTTGTAAATGTCAACAGGGCTCGGAATTGAGACTTAGCTGTCTGCTGGTTCAGAGGTCGCAATGACATAACCGATTGAGACGCCACCAAGCTCAAGATTGGTGATACTTATCTTTTGTAAATGTCAATAAGTATCGAGACCTGTCTTTTGTAAATGTCAACAGGGCTCGGAGTTGAGACTTGTCTTTTGTAAATGTCAACAAGCTCAAAATTGAGACTTGGCTGTCTGCTGGTTCAGAGGTCGCAATGACATAACCGATTGAGACGCCACCAAGCTTCAAAAATTTGGTGGTACTTGTCTTTTGTAAATGTCAACAAGTATCGAGACCTGTCTTTTGTAAATGTCAACAGGGCTCAAGGTTGAGACTTAGTTGTCTGCTGGTTCAGAGGTCGCAATGACATAACCGATTGAGACGCCACCAAGCTCAAGATTGGTGATACTTATCTTTTGTAAATGTCAATAAGTATCGAATTTGTAGTGAAATTTGGAAGAAAGTCTCATTTTCACAGGGAGAAACGAGGAAATCACTGTCATAGGTTTAATGTTAACGTAACAGCGCAATTTATATGTGGTCTTACCATTCTATGGATGAGAATTGGTAAGTGATTTTAGAGGTCTCGTTCTCACAGGGAGAAACGAGGGAATCACTGTCATAGGTTTAATGTTAACGTAATAGCGCAATTTATATGCGGTCTTACCATTCTATGGATGAGAATTGGTAAGTGATTTTAGAGGTCTCGTTCTCACAGGGAGAAACGAGGGAATCACTATCATAGGTTTAATGTTAACGTAACAGCGAAATTTATATGTGGTCTTACCATTCTATGGATGAGAATTGGTAAGTGATTTTGGAGAGGGAATCAAATGGGAACAGGTCCCTTAGGATTTTTAGCAAATCCCCAGCTGTCAACGGGTTTGATATGCCTTTACCAACTACCGTTTGAATTGGGCTAGCCATGCTATTCCCCTCAGCATGATGAGTTATCGAGGATTTATGTTGAGCTTAAAGGCTAACATTTTTCTCTATCCTTAATCGTTAAGGATGTTGGGTCGTCTAGTTAACGTATGTGTAACCCTGACTCTCCTTTAAGACAACCAGTATACGGCCAGGTTCCTACTGGTTTATGGTTGTGTGATCTCACTTGGAGGAAGAGAAAGGCTCTCTTTGTGTGTACTTTGAACACGAAGATCTTGATCAGAGGTGTAATGTTAACTTGATCATGAGAAGGATCCTTAATCAAGGATAATACTTCTTTAAGAACTTGCCATTGATCGGCATCATGAGTAGGTCGCCATCTGAAGTCATAAGGCTGTATGCTCCGTTTGAATAGACTGTTTCTATTATGAACGGTCCTTCCCATTTAGGCTGAAATTTGCCTTTGGTCTTGTGCGTCATAATCATCGGTCGTCTGACGGCTAGAACCAGGTCTCCTTTTTGGAAGACTCTCTGTTTGACCTTCTTATTGAAGGCTTTTGAGATTCGAGCTTGATACAACTCGATATGCTGCTGAGCTTGTAGTCGCTTCTCATCTAGGGTTTCGAGCTCTTGGAGACGCAATCGATCATTGTCTTCTGATGTGATCTTAGTGGTCAGAGTGACTCGCAATGATGGCACCTGGATTTCTAACGGGATGACTACTTCGCACCCATATACCAGGAAAAAAGGCGTATTGCCTGTCGGTGTCCGAACCGTGGTTCGGTAGGCCCAAAGACATTCACCAAGCTTGTCGTCCCAATCTCGCTTATTCGAGGAGACGAACTTCTTGAGTAGCTTGATGATAGTTTTATTGAATGCCTCCGCCAAACCGTTAGCGGCAGGATTATAGGCGGTTGAAGCCACATTCTGAATTCGGTATTTATCGCAGAACCGATAGAATACTTGGCTTATGAATTGGGGACCGTTGTCGTGGATGATCCGCCTAGGGGCACCAAATCGATAGACGATATGGTGTTTGATAAAGTTAACCACATTAGAGGTTTTGACTTCAGTTAGTGGTATAGCTTCTGCCTACTTTGAAAAGTAGTCGGTTATTGCCAGGATAAACCGGTAACCTCTTGTCGAAGAGGGGCTGATTGGCCCGATGACATCGATTCCCCATACTTCAAATGGCCATGAAGCAACTGTTGGGTGGAGCAACTCTGGAGGCTGGTGTATGAAGTTCGCATGAATCTGACATGCTTTACACCTTCGTGCATATTGGATGGCATCGGCTATCATAGTCGGCCAATAATACCCAAGCCTATGCAACCTGTCTTTGAGCTTTGGACCTGGCTGATGAGCTCCGCAAATGCCGTCGTGTGCTTCTTGGAGCGCTTCCTGTGCCTCTGAATTGGAAAGGCAACGGAGGAGGAGATCGTCATATGAACGACGGTAAAGTATCTTCAAAGTCGGATCGTAGTAGAAACGGAGAGACCTTCGTCTGACGGACGCCGCTTCTTTAGGATCGTCTGGAAGCAGACCGTGCAAAGCATAGTCAATGAGAGGAAAGCGTCAATCTCTCGGCTCAAGGTCCGTGGAGACATTATAGACTTCTCGAGTTCTTAGCATGTGCTTGGAGCATACAAGATGTCGAGTTGCGACTGTGAGGTGATACTCGGTGTCGGCTAGCAAGGCTAGCATTGTTGCTAATGCAGCAAGGGCATCTGCCTTGGTATTTTGAGATCGAGACACATGCCCGATATAGAAGCCTTCAAATAAATTAGCCAATTCGATGGCTGTATGGTAATAAGGAACCAAGTCTTCGTGGCGGACCTCATATTCGCCTTTAACCTGATTGATGATCAGCTTTGAATCGCCGTAGGCTTCAAGGTAGTGTACCCCCATTCCATGAGCGAGCTGAAGACCAATGAGCAGAGCATTATATTCTGCTACATTGTTGGAGCATGATTCTGTCAGAGAAAATGCTCGGGGAAGAACATGGTTCTGCGGGGAGATAAACACAACCCCCACTCTGGCAATAATCTTGCCTTTAGGGCCCATTCGCGATGCTCCATCGAAGAACATCAGCCACACTTCCTCTTCTGAGGTTGCATAAGACTCGAAGACTTCACCAGGGATATCTTCGTGAAGTTTTGAATGTTCCGGAACTGGATGAGCAGCCAAGAACTCTGCAAGGGCCTGGCCTTTAACCGCCTTCTGAGGGGTGAAGATCATGTCGTATTGAGACAATAAAAGTGCCCACTTAGCCAATCTTGAATTCAATGATCATGGCTTTATCATAAGAAGACGCAATGGGTTTACTCTGGAGATGACATGTATGGTCTGGCCGACTAAATAATGTCGTGTCTTCTGAACAGCGAAGACGAGAGCTAAACACTCTTTCTCGATAGGGTTGTAGCGAGATTCCGCTCCTATGAGAGTTCTACTCAGATAATAAATGGCCTGCTCATGGCCATTGTCGTCCTTTTGAGCGAGGAGGGCACCGAGGGAGTAGTCCATAGTTTTTTACATAAAGCAAGAATGGTTTCCCTGATGTAGGGGCCACTAAGACTGGAGGCTTTGTGAGGTACCTCTTGATGTCTTCATAAGCTTCCTGGCAAGCTTGATCCCATACGAAGGAAGCACCCTTTTTCATGAGTCAGGTGAATGGTTGACAGCGGCCTGAGAGATTTGCGATGAATCTTCTGATATAAGCCAGTCTGCCTTGCAAGCCTCTGAGCTCTTTGAGATTCCTCGGTGGATGCATGCTCTGGATGGCTTTGACTTTGTCTGGGTCAAGATGAATCCCTTTTGATGTGACAATAAACCCAAGGAACTTGCCACTTGACACTCCTAAGAAGGATTTTGTCGGGTTCATTTTCAGTTGATGAGCCTGCATTATGTCGAACATCGTTCTCAAGTCGCGGAGATGTTCATCCTTGCTGCGACTTTTGATAGCAATGTCGTCGACATAGCATTCCACCGTTTTTCGAAGATGGTCGTGGAAGATTGTACTCATTGCCCGCTGGTAGGTTGCTCCGGCATTCTTCAGTCCGAAGGGCATTACAGTGTAGCAGTATACCCCCAATGGTGTTCGGAACGAAGTATGCTTCTCGTCGTCGGGATACATCTTAATCTGGTTGTATCCTGAAAAGCCGTCCATGAAAGACATCCTTTCGAACCCGCATGTGTTATCAATCATGACGTCGGTGATGGGCAGTGGGAATTCGTCTTTAGGACAGGCCGTGTTGAGATCACGGTAGTCGATGCAGATCCGTATTGTTTCATTCTTCTTGAGGACGGGGACGATGTTGGCTACCCAATCTGGATGTTGTTCCTCCCGGATGAAGCCACATGCAATGAGCTTATGAACTTCAGCTTCAATAGCTTCCATAATGTTCGGGCGAAATTGACGTTGTTGCTGCTTGACTGGCTTGACGTCAGGCTTGATGTTTAGACGGTGCATAGCGACCTGTTGATTAGTCTACAATTCTGCATTTTTATGTCGCATTTTCCCACCAGTTTATGAATAAATAGTCAGTCTAATACGTGTTTTGGTCTTTATTGCAGGTACAACCAAAGTTCAAGGGCAAAGGTGTAATAAGAGCTTAATTAGACCCAATTAAAGGTAATTAAATCCGCATTACTTGGAGGCCAAGCAAGGGATTATCTAGAAGATTCATTGAACCTAGCCTCTTGCGCACATCAGACGAATCTGCGGTCGAAATTACCCGAAATTGGATATATCTGGAAGCAGCTAGAAGCCAGACGAAGCTCCAGAAGAAATCCAGAGAATTAATTCTCTGGAATTGCCGAAAAATGCGGAAAAATGCGGCAAAATTGCGGCAAAATTAGGGAGCCACGCATTGATTTTCGACGCGTGGCCCCGTCTCATCTTCCAGAAGCCTCTGAGCCCTACAAATACCCCTGCAATTGCCCAGAGCGCGAGCAGTTTTCGTTTTTAGGAGTAGGTCTAGATTTTAGTGTAGTGTAGGTGAGTGTTCTTCATTTCTTGTATTTTCTTTCTTTTTCTTAGATCATTATAGTAGGGCTGAGTGATTCATAGAGAGAGAGATAGTGAGGGATTGATGTAATAGAGAGTGACACTCTATGTAAAGGTGCCTCCTTTCTCTTCCATTGTAATCTCCTTCATCTTCTACATGATGTTTTGTTGCTAGTTTTTCTTCTCATGGCAATCTAACTACTAACCACTAACCTATCTAACCACTTACTTGATAATCCACATGAATCGGGTTGCCTCTACAAGGCCTTGTTCTTGCAAGAGCCATTGATGGCCAAAGATGATGGGTTCTAACATCTAACTTGCTAACTTGCTAACTTGCTAACCAAGCTAACTCTCTTTTACTTCATGCTCTTTTATTTCATGCATTCTTTTAATTGTTGGTGAGTTGATGCTTGTACTAGCTTGTTCTTGTTGCAATGTTTTGATTGTGAAAAACTATCGGTGAGCCATGCTTTGTATCGTCTCTTTGAAGGCAAGGATTGTGATGGACGAGGATCAAAATGTGAGGCAACTATCTCGAAGAGGTTAGCATGGTTAGTGGAGTACTTAGTAGTTAGTAGCCATGAGTTTTCTTTTACCTTTGTTTTAGAAATCGTTTTCCAAATTCTTTTCTCATTTTTCTATCGGTGTTTTCATCGCCTTCTTAGTTTACCTTGTTCCATCTTCTTCACTTCTCTTTTGGTTTTTACATCGCCGTTTTCATCGCTCTCCTTACCTACTACATTCTGGATTTTCTTTTCTTTCCTTTTTTCATTCTCTTTTTCATTCTTTCAACAAAGAAGAATTGTTAACATCTGACGTGACTAGAGACTGTTAATGCTTCTATCGCCTCCCTTCCCTGTGGATTCGACCCGTTAAGCCAATGCTATAACGGAAGTATCGAGGGTACATTAGCACATTCGAGCTTTTCATCGATTTTACATAAAACACACTTTTGAGTGCTAGTTCCGCCCCGATCAAAAAATGGCGCCGTTGCCGGGGAAGGAATGGTTTTGTTTTCACGTTTTTGTTAACATTGTCTTCTCTGTTTTGGTGTGCAGGGCAATTTTTACAGGTGCTTAATATTGCAGAACATAAGCTAGCTTTGCATCTCCCTGCTCTTGAAAGCAGGACTCCAGATTTTGAACAAAAGCCGCGGATCTGCGACATTTGCCGCAAAACCGCGGCACTTCTGTGAAAATTGTATATGTTGTTGTTCTGGGATGTGTGAATTGTAATAGCTAGTGGATTTGTACTGCTATCTTCTTCCTTTGATTGCCTACACACCATAATAAATAAAAGAACTAAAATACAGTAATTGGACGCTTTTAAAACGGCTTAGACATTTGCATTTAGGCACGTGTCAATTCAATTCCAATATACTGTATTTTGTTCTGTTGTTGTGATTTGGATGGAGATGTACATATGGCATTGCATATAGCATAGGACAAACACGTTGGTGATTTATCGCTTTGTGTTATATTCTTATCTATATTGCACACTTGCACGAATTGAACTTAAGGGCAAAAACCATACAAGATAAGGTGGGGATTTAATTACCCTTCCTTAGCCCAAAAATCATCTCCCCACTCGCACAACCCAAGCCCTAATAAAATTTGAATAGACGTTGGCCCCTAGGGACATTTCATCTAGGTCTAGGTCAACCCTCCTCTTGGCTTGGTTTTGATTTTTCTTTTCTTTTTGTTTGTTGTTTGATTCTTTCTTTTTTGTGATTCTTTGTGTGAAATGGCATTCAATAATAACAATTCTTTCAATCCAAACATGAATCCATATTTCACACCAACTCCATTTGGATCGGATAATTCCAACCCGGCGTTTTCTAATATGCACCAACCAAATACACTGGGTTGGCCTTATCCGAATCAATACAACCCATACCCACATTCTTATGACTATAATTTCCAAAATAATTTCAACTCGTCACAGAGTCATTGGGGATTCACGTACCCCGAGTCAAATTTTTAACCTCCTTGTCCACCATATTCACCTTGTCCACAATATTCATTCCCCGAATTTGCTTCTTATACTCCACCAATTGAAGAAAAATCTGAGTTACTAAAGAGTTTAGAAGCCAATCTACAGAGGGCCGAGCAACAACTTCAAGAAACATTGGCCCCTCCAATTCCACAGTATTTTCAAGAGTCTTACTCAGTTCCACCTTATCATAATGAACAACCATTTGCCTTGGAAACAAGTAAAGAACTCTTGTGTGAGTCCAAGCTTCAATTTCCACACATTTTTGACTCAAATCATTCACAAAATTTCAAAACCAAGATTCCTATACTCCCATTCTAGAGCAACCATTTGGAGATACATCAAGTCTAGATAAGAGTTTAGATATCTTGAAGAAGTCTTTATTACAATGTCAAAAATCACATGCTGAGTCTATCAATAAGGTGGAAGAACAATTGAGTCAATTGGTTAACATTATTAGGAATGAGGAAACTCTATCTTATCAACCTTTGACCAATTCAACTATGCCAAACTCTATTGATATGACCCAAGACTCTTGTCATTTTGGAAATCAAGATTCAATTTCAGCACACTCACATGAACTTGTCCAAACTTTAGATCCCATTGACATTTTGGCAAGTTTTCCTTTTACTGAAATTGAACTTGAACATGAATATGATCCTGAACTTCCACTTGATGATTCAATTTTACTTCATGATTCAATTATGACTCCAGTATCTTCACCTGATTTCACTCTATTTCCCGAGTCAGTATTGGATCCAGTGCCTGTCCATTGTGAAATTGAATCACCAATCTCTTATGATGATCATATTGAACTTGACCAATTTCATACTTTTGAAAGTCCATTTGATAAATTGATAAGTTCTCATTTTTGTGGAATTGAACTCAATGAGGAATGTGACTTTGACCCTCAAGTTTGTGATTTAGTTCAAATACCTGAATCATTATTGACTCCTGTTTTGTTACCCAATTTGAGTAACATTTTAGAGTCAGTTTTGATTCCCAACCCTCCTGAACTTGAATCACTAATCTTAGATAGTCACATTCCATCATGGGGAAATGAATGTGGACCTGAGCTTTATCTTTTTGATTTGGACCCAATTTCTGAACTCATTTCGACTCCTGAACCTTTACTTAACTTAAGTCACCTACCTGAGTCGGTATTAGTTCCTGTGCCTCCTGAGTCCAAATCAATCATTCCATCTTTTCATACTCCATTCTGGGACAAGGATCTTGATAAATTTGACTCTGAAATTATTTTAGAAATTTGAAAATTAGATGGGGTAAAATTTTTAATAAAAATCACACATGCATGCATCATTCTAGTGGGTTGTATCATGGAGGTCTATGGTGGGTTCCTCAAACCCAAAGCAAAGTGGATTGGGCCATGTTTCGTGGACCAATCCGACCACCACCGGAACTACCACCTTAAGGTAATTTTTTCCTTCCCTCTCTATTTTGTTTCATGCATACATATATCATGATGCATTGAGGACAATGCATGAAATAAGTGTGGGGGAGGGTTTACTAACATAGAGTTTTTAGATTTTCTTTCTTTTACACTTCTTTTAGAAATAAAAAAAATAAATAAAAAATAAAAAAATAAAAAAATAAAAACTTTTTGAAATAAGAGACAAATGTTTTGATCTATTTTTAAGAAAATTAAGATGTATCTTAGAAATTAAGAAAGCCTTAATTATGACATCTTAAACCTAGTTGAAATAATAGATCTTGTTTGAAATTATAGGCTAAGTAAGTAAAATTGGGGAGATATTTTTATCTTGAATTTTTGCCTTAGATCGTATGCACTTCACACTTACACATTTTTGGGATGGAAACAAAGACCAAAAAGGCCATAAAAAAAACATAAAAATATAAAAGAAAAAAATATATAATATATAAATAAAACATCACTTATTAAGCTGGATAATTGTGCCTCAAGAAGCATGATTATTCACGCCTAACGGTGGTAAAGGAAATAATCCCCCTTAGTTTTGTGGCCTTGTTTACTCGAGTCCTTAAACCCGAGGGATGTTTTCTCATCTGATGCCCTAAGACCATCTGGTTTGGGAGTCATCGGTTATAGGCTCGTTACATGGGTAAACTAGAAAGCCTAAGAGAACTAAGGGAAGAAGAAAAAAAAAAAGAAAAAGAATATAAGTATATATAAATAAATAGCTTGATGGTTAGAGTTGAAATCCCAGAAATCTTCACTATCACAATGTGCATACTATCTAGGTTTTATGAAAGATAAAATATTCAATCCAATTTTGAATTCTTACCTTAATTGAAGACAAGATCTTACATAGAGACTAAGTTTAAGGAAGAATGATTATAGGCGGACTTATGACCTTAGATCACTTATATTTTTACAAAAATAGTTCGAAAACATGTCTCTCTTTCAAAATGCGTTTTCAAAATACTAACATTTGTCTTCTTTCTTTATGGATTTTGTGGGTGCAATCCGCTGAAAACCCTCAGGAGACAACACTCCTCCTCTAGGGTAACCTAGAGGTTTAACGGCTTGTTGCACACGCTCAGTGCAATCGCGTCACCTGCGAAAGTGGTGTAATAATCCTTGTAGTATAGTTTTTCTTTCTTTGTTTTGCTCGGGACGAGCAAAAGAATAAGTGTGGGGGTGTGATTAGTCTACAATTCTGCATATTTATGTCGCATTTTCTCACCAGTTTATGAATAAATAGTCGGTCTAATACGTGTTTTGGTCTTTATTGCAGGTACAACCAAAGTTCAAGGGCAAAGGTGTAATAAGAGCTTAATTAGACCCAATTAAAAGTAATTAAATCCGCATTACTTGGAGGCCAAGCAAGGGATTATCTAGAAGATTCATTGAACCTAGCCTCTTGCGCACATCAGACGAATCTGCGGTCGAAATTACCCGAAATTGGATATATCTGGAAGCAGCTAGAAGCCAGACGAAGCTCCAGAAGAAATCCAGAGAATTAATTCTCTGGAATTGCCGAAAATGCGGGAAAATGCGGCAAAATTGCGGCAAAATTAGGGAGCCACGCATTGATTTTCGACGCGTGGCCCCGTCTCATCTTCCAGAAGCCTCTGAGCCCTATAAATACCCCTGCAATTGCCCAGAGCGCGAGCAGTTTTCGTTTTTAGGAGTAGGTCAAGATTTTAGTGTAGTGTAGGTGAGTGTTCTTCATTTCTTGTATTTTCTTTCTTTTTCTTAGATTATTGTAGTAGGGCTGAGTGATTCATAGAGAGAGAGAGATAGTGAGGGATTGATGTAATAGAGAGTGACACTCTATGTAAAGGTGCCTCCTTTCTCTTCCATTGTAATCTCCTTCATCTTCTACATGATGTTTTGTTGCTAGTTTTTCTTCTCATGGCAATCTAACTACTAACCACTAACCTATCTAACCACTTACTTGATAATCCACATGAATCGGGTTGCCTCTACAAGGCCTTGTTCTTGCAAGAGCCATTGATGGCCAAAGATGATGGGTTCTAACATCTAACTTGCTAACTTGCTAACTTGCTAACTTGCTAACCAAGCTAACTCTCTTTTACTTTGTATGCGCCGGAAAAGAAAGAGGGAATTGCTGTAAAGATTTCTTTGAATCAGATGAAAAGATTACAACAAGACTTTTCCTTCCAGTTACAAGGGAGGGAGGATGTTGAAGCTTGAATCCCCCCTTTGTTTAATGCTGGGTTCTTCGTGTGGCGGTGGAGAGTGAATCTTGTTCTCCGTTGACCAGATGACCGTCCTGGACCGTCGGGGGTCTTCTCTTCGGTCGGTAGAAAGAGTAACTCAGCTCCGTCTACCAAAACTCTCAAAGAGGAGGTAGGCGAAGAGCGGCTAGTACTCAGTAAGCTCGCTGAAGAGTCTCCTCCCTCTGTCTGTTGTTGAAGTCGTGCTTCCCTCTTAATGATCCTCTTGCCTGGATTCGATCGATCTTGATGATGCCTTGACCTTCTTAATTCTCGACCTTTCCAAAGCTTCGATCCCCTCTTCATAGCAAACAAGGCTATTTATAGGGGTCTCAGGGGGTGAAGGTGCCTCCTGAAAACACTCCCGAATGAGGGGCCACTACCCGCTACATGCGCGGTGACTGGCCCCGCAATCAGGGCAGTTGCAACTGAGACGCGGGCGTTGAGCCAAACGCGCCTTGAAGTTTGAGACGCGGGCGTCGAGCCAAACGCGCCCTGAAGTTGAGACGCGGGCGTCGAGCCAACGCGCCTTAATGCTGAGACGCGGGCTTCGGCCTTCACGTCTGGACGCTGAGGCGCGGGCGTCGGGCCGACGCGCCTTGATGCTGAGACGCGGGCTTCGGGCCGACGCGTCTGGATGTTGAGACGCGGGTGTAGAGCCAACGCGTCTTAATGCTGAGACGCGGGCATCGATTCCTCGCGTCTAGAGCTTGAGACTCTGCTTCCTTAATGGCTTGTTTGTTAGTCATTTTTAGACAGCCTACAGAACCCCCTCCAAAGTTTCTGATATTCCGCAGTTGAATGGGACGGATTTTGGAATACTTTGGATCTTAGCCGTGTTCGCCTTTATGACTGGACTGTGATGCTTCGGGCTTGATCTTATCTGGAATTGGTCTTCGTGAGTGTACTGTTGAACTCTTTGAAGCCGTCAGAGTTGTTCGTGTTGAGTGTCTAGATACACAGTCTAGACCTCCCCGATTGCTTTTAGTCTGTCACGGGTGCGCTTTTGGCCGGGAGTAGTTGGTTGTCTGTTTGTGTCAGTGTACTGTTGAACTGACTTGCAGAAGCAGGAGACTGGACGCAGGTTCCTTTTTGAAAAAGCAGAGACCGCTTTAAAGACGCGACTTCCATGGGGTAGACGCGATGTTTGGCCCGTTTGAGGGGACGCGGACTTTGGAGAGACGCATCTCTTGAAATGCAGACGCGATTTTCTGGGTGCATTTATGATGATGCCGACGGGGCATGTCCACCGAAGAGCCGCGTACTTTGGGCGCGCACCTGTGCCATGTCATGATTACGCCGCCAGCTGGCCTGGGGAAACGGCGAGATTTCGCCTTTTGGCGCGCGGATCTCCCGGTTCATTAAATGAACTGCTCCACGTGTCAACTTCTGACTTGTGGTGGGGTCGCGACGCATGATCTTCCCTGTTCAAACAATGATTTGGCTCCACGCGTCAGGCAGCGATTCGCTGCAGCGTTTATTGGGCCAAACGCTGCGTATCTTCGCGAATCTCTGTGCCTATAAAAGGCAACAGTTAGAGAGACGCATCTTCTTCTCCGAACGCATTTGCTGAGAAAAGAGAGCTTCCTTCCTCTTGTTTGTTCATCTGTCCATCTTCGAACTCGGATTTCTGAACATCGATGGCTCCCAAGACGAAACCGACTGCATCATCCTCAAGGGCGACCGTCGCCGAGGCTGAGAGAGATGCTTCTTCTGCGCAGGAGGGTGTTTTCCGAGGTAAAAATGCACCTTCGGCGTGGGTTCCTCCATTAAAACATGTTCATAGAACCCTAAGAACCTTTAACACAAGATCGTATTTGATTCTCGGACGCTGTCCTTGAGATGATAACCGGGGCGCGGGCCTGATGATCCGACGCTGGTGAACTCTGCACTCTGGATCCTTCACTTAGAATATTTCTAATTGTGAAGGTCTCTGGACGCGATTTGCAGAACGCGGATTTGATCCATGCGTTCTGTGCCGCGTTTTGTGCCATCAGGCGCCGATTTGATGAATCTGGCGTTTGAGTCCAAGCACTTTGAAATTTCACAAGTCTTGGTTTGCAAAACGCGGATTTGATCCTTGCGTTCTGTGTCTTCAACCGCCGATTTTGTAGAATCTGGCGTTTGAGTCCAAGTACGCGGCTTTGCAGGTCTGGACGCGGATTCGAAAAATTCCTGCGTCCAGTATCTCTTCTGCGTTTTGGTGCAAGTTCGCAGGTCTGGACGCGGATGGTAACTCCTGCGTCCAGTGTCTCGGCTGCGTTTTGAATTATGAACACTTAGCGTCTTCCCTTATTTTTGGCAAAGTATCTGACCAAGTGTCTTTTTCTTTTGCAGTGCCGCATGTTTCAGGTTCACTTGCCAAGATGCACCACTTTGGACGCGTGGGTGGTGCCGACCACCGTCTGACTTTGCACTGCGAAGGACCATACCTGTGACTGCTGACAGGTCGCCAGTTCGCAGGGAAATGATTGCCCATGTTAATGAGAGGACTTTTCGGGTGCTCATGACCGATGCAGTCTTCGCAACGGATACCCACATCAAGCTGGAGAAGCCTGCTTTCTTCTTTGGAGATCATGTCAGCGACGGTGGCAAACCAATGTATGACGGGAATTACAGGTGGCTCCGTCAGATAGGGGAGAGGAGATACTTCCTTCCAGCCATGGAGAGGATGCTCCCGTTGTCTTATCTCCAACATCTGTCCGTCCTTCGGAAGATGAAGTGGGACGTGTCCCGGGATATCTCTGAGATTACCCTTGGTAATTTCAAATCCCAGAACGTATACCGTCATGATTGCCATGACCGGGCGGTCCTCGGCTTGTTTCCCGGGTCACGCAAGTCTGAGCTTCCAGTCGGAGAGATCCCGCAGCTTGCCACCACCTTCCTCAATTCGTTCATAGAAGCAGAGGGTGATTATCCGGCCAAGTTCCGTTTGCCAGGATGGGTCCACTCCACGGAGAATTCTTGGTGGGGCAGGATGGTGGGTTTCGCCCTCTCCGATCTTGGAGATCTGCTTGAGCACGTGGGGTTATACTCAGCAGTCAGGGCCGTACAATGGGGCATCCCAATGAGCTCTCACAACTTCTTCGGGATCTTGGAGCGCTACAACCCTCAGACGGGGACATTCTTTACCCCGGTTGGAGAAATGGGCCTTGCACTGCATGAGTTGCATGAGGTCTCGGGCTGGTGATGGGGGAGTTCCCTTATGAAGAATATGTCCCGACTGCTAGGGAGCTTGACCTTATAAAGAAGGATTCCCCTGAGGTGTACGAGACCTATTGGGAAGTGATGTGCCACTTCCATATTTGTGGTCAGGTAACCGGTTGGAGGACGCATGGAGTTAGGCATCTATCCTGGGCCAATTACTTATTCAGCAACGTCAGCAAGAAGGATCATTCGATAACTCGACTGGCTCCCCTCTCTGAACAGGGAGTTGACGACATGGTCGCACAAGCTTCTGAGGGCTTTTACACCACTGGGTCGAACGAGGACGGCTTCGAACCTGATACGCTTTTCGAAAGCTATCATCATCGGGCCCGGGCTTCTATCTCTAGTCGAGCGCTGTTGGCAGGCTTCTTGATGCTGTGGTTGAAGCGTTGTGTGGTACCTACACGGCCACATGAAGTCATTATTGCCGACGTGGTGTACCCAGCAGTGCTCCTGGCCCATGGCCGTCCTATAGCCCTTCTTCCGGCCGTGGCGGCTGGCATTCAGAGCGGGTTGCGGGCGTTAGCCAAGAGACTATGCGAGGCTCCAAGGACTGTCGACTCTCAAGGCAAGCCGTATGTTGACTCAGAGGGAAACCCGACGGCAAGGCGCCCCAACCCCCGAATAGAGTTGCCTTACACGTATCTCATGGCCTGGTACGTGATGCATTGTCCTTCTTTGATGACAACGGCGCGTGGGAGTACGAGTCCTGTCCCTTTTGTGAGGCGGCTGGAAAACTCGGATTGGAGTGACACCTATATATATTATATTCGGAGACGTCTCTCAAATGCCGCCAATTACCAGCTCAACCGCTGCTTCGCTGGGATTCCTGGTGCATCTTTTGGTGAGGAATTCACTGATTCTATAGGTCGGGATGACCTCACCAACTGTCCGCGGGAGTCTTCCGGTGGTTGATCAACATACGACCAGGATACGTATTGTTTCGCCAAGGGACTTCCTGCATAATCGAGGCATATGTGCCAAGTCGTTTTGCCCGACAGTTTGACTATGCTCAGCTTTATGTCGGCAATCCGAATACACAACTTGCCTTCAATGGGAATTTGTGCGAAGGTGCTCGAGCCTGGTACTATAGCGTGGCTGGGGGGACAGAGGCAACTTTCCGTTTGCCCGTCGAGGAGCCGAAGAACCTTACCAGCTTCACTTTCTGCACCTGGTATTCTCGGGTAAACCAGTCACCGGATTTTGCCCCCGGGTATACGGGTGTTGAGGGCATTAATGCCTATCTCAAAACACAGTCGGAGTCTGGCAAATGCTCGCACATGATCACCCAGTATTTAAAGGTTCAGAAAGAGCTGGAGAGAGCATCTCAGAGAGAAGCTGAGGGAGGCTCAAGAGAGGAGCTCCGAGTAACCCGGAGTAGAACCAAGCTAGGGCCACAGGAGGGGCCCTCTACCGCCAAGGCTCAAGAATGGGTGAGTAAGCGCCGTCGGGGTCCTACTTCAACTGCTGGTCCTGTTTCGAAGAGGGCTCGGAGGGACTTAGCAACGGAAGTCTCTCCCTCAGAAGACATTTCTGCTGGAGTTGAGGGCTGTCCTGAAGACCTCTTTGTCATGGTTGAGGAACCGCCAGAGGATAGAGATCTCCCCAGTTTAATCCGTGCTCCTAGGTCGCACAGAGGGACCTGTAAGATTGCGGAAGAGGGGGAATTGGTTGACAAACCCACTATAGCTGACGAGGAAGAACAGCTCGTGGGAGGGAATGTCCAGATTCCAGGGTTCTCAGCTCGGCCCGAGCCTTCTTCTGCTCGTGAAGGGAGAGACAAGGCACAGCGGTCAGGGCCTCCTAGCGTCTTCATTTCCAGCGCTCGGATAATCGACCCTAGTCCTACCACTGGGGTGATTGGTGGCAAGGCCCCGGTCACCGAGGACCTTTGCGTTGAACTGTCGTCTTCCGCGTCTGATACGGAAAGCGACTTTGAAGATAAAGTCGACTACGGCCATGAACCCGCTTTTCCTGACCCAAGTAAGTTCTCACACATCTCGGAGGAGAAAATATACGGGGGCGAATCATCGACTGCGTTACCGCTGGCGATAATCTCTGCTGAAGGTACAACTTCCTCGCATGTCGAGGCGATGGAAACAGAGTTGACCCAGCCCAAGGGGATTGAGGCTTCAGCCGCTGAGATAACCTCGGAGGGGGTAGCTGTCGAGGTTGGGGAGCCTTCCGTTTTGCAAGCGACCACCGAGGCTGAGGAAGTTCTTACTCGGCCGGGCGAAGAGATTACCGCTGGAGCTGGGGATACTTCCACTTTGTCAGGAGAGGAAGCAACCGCTGAGGCTGAGGAGATTCGGGTGGAGAGTCCGACTATCAGTACCCGCCCAGCTCAATTCTCGTGGAAGTTTCTGAAGAGGTTGTGCTTACAACTCCTTCATTGGTCGTGGAAGCTCCTGCAGAGGCAGCGCTCCAGGAAGCGCCAGTGGGTAGTCTTGCTCTTGCTACATCGATGGCCGGCACGGCTCTTGTGCGAGAAGACCCGCCCTATATCCCTTATCCCGTGACAGAAAAAGGGTCGGGAAGCTTCTTAGGTGGTGAAGACATGGGGGAGCTGGCACGTCAGATGGTGCAACAATTCTTCACCTCGATGGGATCATGTATTGATCTCATCTTCCGTGGACACAGCACCTTCCAGTTCGCCCAGAGGCTTCTTGAAAATATGGCCGTGAGCGTCGAATTGGCGGGAGGCCCTTCACTTGCCAGGGCATGCCTGCGGGTGGTAGAGCAACTTGGAGATAACCTGCGGGAGCTGGAATCTTTGGAAGATGCTGGCTCTTTTGATGAAGCCCAGGCCACCTTGACTAGGCTCCTAGCTGATCAGGAACGGGAGCGACAGGAGGCGGAGGCACAAATCGCTCCCGAGATCCGCGACCTTGAATATTCCAAGGCTGAATTTCAGAAATTAGCCGGAGATTCGAGGGAATCTGAGCTTAGTGTGCAGAGCACGGAGCAAGTCATCCTCAGAACTCGGGATATTATCGCTAAGGCGGAAGCTGTTCTTGCGCTAAATGAGGAGAAACTTGTTTCCCTCAAAAAGGAGCTTGAGGAGCAACGGGCTGCTACGGCGCGTGCTGAAGAGAGTCTATCTCTACAATCTTCCAGGGTGGAATCTCTGCGGATGCAGCTGGCTGCCAGAAGTTTCTCATCTGAGGCGGAGCTGCGGGACCGGGCTATTATGGAGGCTGAGAGGACGCGCCAGCATGAGATTCACCGCCTTAGGGAACAAATCCGTTCCTTGGCGAACCAGGACATTTAGCCTTCTTTTCTTTTTTCTTTTGTAAAGAAAAGGGACACTCTATTTATTAAGAGTGTTTGTATTCACTTCTATCATTTTTGATATAATAGAAGTTTTCTTTAAAGCTTTTGTCCCAATTTCTTTGTCCTGTTGTGGATGAGTCCAACTCTTGATCACTAGTCGTGATTACTGAACTTAGGTAGGACTAAGTTCTTTTAATGAGACGCGGTCTTGGCGAGACGCGGCATTAATCCCATAGAATGAGACGTGGCGTCAATCTATGGGGACTTAGATTTCACCAAGTCTTTTTGACGAGACGCAGCGTCGATCACAGGGTGAGACGCGGTCGTCAGTCTACCGGAACTTAGATTTTACTAAGTCCTTTTACTGAGACGCAGCGTCAATCATAAAGTGAGACGCGGTCTTCTTGATGAGATGCGGCGTCAATCAAAAGATGAGACGCGGCATTGATCCGTAAAGTAAGACGCGCCTGGGGTGAGACGCAGCGTCAATCACAAGGTGAGACGCAGCTCTGAATAACGCAAATCTGTCTTGCGCGGATCGGGCAGACGCAAGAGATGCAGCCTTGTCTGCTGAAGGGACGCGGCTTTCCCATCTGCGTCTAATGTGATCTAACTCAAAAGATTTTAGGAGATCTTTGCTCTTCAGGTCTTCACTGTCGATTGGGATTCCGAGTCATCCGTTGATTCCCAAGGCAGTTGTCCACGCGTCAACTCCTCATTGGACTCAGGAGTTACTGCCCTTAACGCAAAACCGACGCGGGCGGTTGAAAACCGGCGCTTGCGACGGTTTCCAAAGCGGCGTTCCACGCGTCAATCCTTCACTGGGCTTTGACAATCGTGCGTGACGGTTCCAATTAACGCCCCATTAATGGCAGTTATTAGGGCCTGCCTATAATAGGGTGCGCTCCCCTTCTATAATCCAAGCTTGGATTATTTCTCTTTGGATTGCTCTGAGAAGTCCCCACTTCTTCAGAAAAGAGTTTCTTGATAGGGATTCCGTCTCCATGGATGAAGGTAATTCCGAGGATGAATGACCCAGAGCTCTCACGCTTCGGTTTGGTCTTTTCAAGAAGAACCCCCTCTCGGATCATCTTGGACGCCTGCGTTTGGGTGCAGAGAGGCCAACTCTGGCCAGAGGTCTCTGCTGGTATGTCCCCCGATGATGTGTATAGCCTGAACTTTGCATAACCATCTGAATGAAGTCCCGGTGCATTCCTTCTCTGGAATTTGTGCCAGTGACTTGACTTCTCTGAACGCGGGCGCTTGACGCTGGCTTTGCCCATCGCGTTTCATTGCCTTGGCGTGTTTCAGACCTGAATCTTGCAACTCTTGTTCACTCAACCGAGAGATGGCAATTTTCGGCGTTCTGAAATTCTTTGCGTCTGGTGCATTAGGCGCGGGTACAAACTGAGGCCGCGTTTGAATCCTATGCGTGGCGCAGTTTGACCCGCGTCTGTTTGACTGTGCGGGTCATTCTCGCGTCTGAAGTCTTGAATGGCTGCCGCGTTCTGTTACTCAGTTTCCTTTATAAAAATGTACTGAGTTTCCAGATTTTCTGACTCTCTTGCTTATTCTTTGCAGGTAGGCTTGCTCGTCCTTTTTCAGGTTTGCTGGGCCCCAGAGAATATACCGGCTGGCGAACTTGCTCCACGTTCGTTTGTGAGAGATTAAATTATGGTCCTCGTCGTTTGTGAGAGATTAAATATATCTCTGACGAGGACCCAACCCTCGCTAAGGTCTCTTCAGATCTTCAGCACTGATCATGTCTGATGGCAAGAGATGGTCAGGGTATGCATGACGGCGATGAGGTTCCGGCGGTTGCGGTGGCGGAGGGATCCTCTTCCTCTCCCTACTCCAGAAGTGACATCGAGGACAGTCGATGTCCTTTGGATGCTGGGGAAAGGGATGGTGATGAAATGGAGGGTTGCAGGGCTTCCGGCTGCCACCCGCCCTCAAGAACACCACTGCTCCTGGCTTTAGTCAGCTAGGCGCTTTCGACTTTTGCGTCATTGCCATGGCGCAATCGGCTCCAATTGTACACCTGGGATCAGATGCGGTTTCAAGGAGTGAGTACGGCCTCTGAGAGAGAGAGGGACTTCTTTGTACTCCTTAATTGTAACACTCAATCTTATTGTATAAGAGAGCGTTTTGTATCACTTTCATGTGTTTGGATATGAATAAAAGTGACACTTTTTTTTTTGCCTCTTTCTGTTGTCTTGAATGTTTTGTTTTAGAAGCAAAAGAATGATTTTGGTGGACCCGCCACTTTATAAAAGAAAGTGACAGGGGGAATGCGTACTCCCAGAGAAGGTGAACTTTTGTCAAGTGTCTAGGATTGACTTGATTCAAGGTCAGCTGGGGAATCTGATAAACATTGTCAGCGGTGTAATGTTAACCTAACAATGTCTTTAGGTGGACCTGTTATTCTGTTGAAGAGAATAACAAGTGAAACTAGACCCACGAGGAATCTAGTAAAGCTTTTACCGTTAGAGGTGTGATATTAACTTAACGGTTTGGAGATAGTCTTGTCAGAAGTGTGGTGTTAACTCGACAAGGATGTGAGTCAGAGGTGTGATATTAACTTAACTCAGAATGTCACTGTCATAGGTGTAATGTTTAACTTAACAGTGAGGTAATGCTAGAGGTGTAATGTTGAACTTAGCATTGGTCATCTCGACTTAGACGAAAAGTCGAGGAAAGGTCATGGCCATAGGTGTATTGTTGAACTTAGCGATGACTCGGATGCTAGAAGTGTAGTGTTAACTTGGTATCGTCCATTTCAGCTTCGATACGGAAGTCTGAAGGAAGGTGACTATCAGAGGTGTGATATTAACTTGACAGGCACTCGATGTACTGCTTAGAGGTGTAATGTTAACTTAAACAGTAATTTGTCAGGTGTAATGTTAACTTGACAAGAATTGGCTCGTGATAAGAGCAATTTGAGGACCTATCATTCTATTGATGAGATTGACAAGTGGAATTTGAAATGCCAGAGGTATAGTGTTAACTTGGCAAATTTGAGAGTTTGTTACTCTATGCAGAGTTAACAAGCAAAGTTTATACCCGGCAAAGGGTATTCATTACCAGAGGTATAGTGTTAACATAGTAATGATTGCATTTTGTGGTCCTACCATTCTATGGATGAGAATTGGTAAGGGATTTTTGGAGGGAAGAGTGGAATCAAGTCCACTTAGGATTTTTAGCAAACCCTCAGCTATCAACGGATTTGAGGTGCCTTTACCAACTACCGTTTGAGTTGGGCTAGCCATGCTATTCCCCTCAGCATGATAAGTTGTCGAGGACTTATGTTGGGCTTAAAAGCCAACATTTTCCTCTATCCTTAGCCGTCGGAGCGTTGGATGTTTTTGATCAGAGGTGTATTTTTAACTTGATCGGTGGAAGAATGCCATCTAGGGATAGTATTTCTTCAGGAATTTGCCATTGATTGGCATCATGAGTGTATCGCCATTTGAGGTTATGAGGCGATACGATCCATTTGAGTAGACTGACTCTACTACAAACGGTCCTTCCCATTTGGGTTGGAATTTTCCTTTCGTCTTGTGTGTCATGACCAGGGTCTTCGGACGGCTAAGACGAGGTCGCCCTTCTTGAAAGTTCGCGATCTGACTTTCTTGTTGAAGGCTCTGTGATACGAGCTTGATAAAGCTCGATTGTTGTTGGGCCTGCAGACGCTTGTCGTCCAAGGCTTCCAATTCTTGGAGTCGCTGTCGATGCTTCTCCTCTGTTGTCATCTCCGCTGTCAAGGCGACGCGAAGAGATGGAATTTGGATTTCCAGTGGAAGGACGGCTTCGCATCCGTACACCAAGGAAAATGGCGTGGCTTTAGTTGGGGTTCGCACAGTCGTGCGATAGGCCCATAAGCATTCGCCCAACTTATCGTCCCAGTCTCGTTGACTTTTCGAGACGAATTTCTTGAGAAGCTTGCCAATAGTCTTATTGAAAGCTTCTGCGAGGCCGTTAGCGGGCGGATAGTATGCCGTGATGACACACTCTGGATTCTGAACTTGGCGTAGAATCTCTGAAAAGCCTGGCTGATGAACTGGGTCCATTGTCATGGACAATCCACCGAGGCACACCGAACCGGTAAATAACGTGATGTTTCATGAACTTGATCACGTTAGATGATTTTACCTCCTTCAAAGGGATAGCTTCGGCCCACTTTGAGAAGTAATCGGTTATCGCTAGGATGAACCGATGTCCCTTTGATGATGGTGGGCTGATAGGACCAACCACGTCCATCCCCCACATTTCGAACGGCCAGGTAGAGGTCGTAGAGTGGAGGTATCCTGGTGCTTGATGGATGAAATCGCCATGTATTTGACAGGCGTGACATCTTTTGGCATAGGCAACAGCATCGGCAACCATCTGGGGCCAGTAGTAACCCAATCTTTGGAGTCGGTTTGCCAGCTTCGGGCCAGGTTGATGAGCTCCACACGTACCATCGTGGGCTTCTTTCAACACTTCGTGGGCTTCTTTTGATGAGAGGCACGGAGCAGGATCCCGTCATGCGATCTACGATACAATGTTCGCGAAATCGCATTGTAGTAGAATTTGGAGGCTTTCCTTCGGATGGCAGCCGCCTCCCTGGTGTCTTCGGGCAAGATGCCGTATAAGACAAAATCAATGTAGAGGAATCGCCAGTCTTTAAGCTCTGGATCGGTCGACACTTCAAGTGTTTCCTTACCGCGACGATCTCCCGTTGACCTCTGGTAGTCTCCGAGGGGACTTTTTGGGCAGTATAGGTCGTGGCTATAGACGAATACCTTCTCCATTGCTCCAGCTGGAAGAGCTAAGGAGGCAGCAAGGGATGCAAGTGCATCTGCATGCGCATTTTGCTTGCGCGGTACATGGTCGATGTAGAAGTTTGAAAACCTCTCGGCCATGTGGATTGTCGCGTTGTAGTAGGGTACTAGATCTTCATGCCTGACCTCATACTCTCCGCGAACTTGGCTGACGATGAGTTTGGAGTCACCGTACGCCTCGAGATTTTTAACGCCAATCTCATCGGCGAATTGCATCCCAATAAAAGAGCGTTGTATTCCGCCACATTGTTGGAGCAAGGCTCGGTTAGCGAGACAGCTCGGGGAATCACATAATCTTGTGGGGAGACGAGTACTACTCCTACCCCCGCAACTGTGTGTCCCTTAGGGCTTGTTCTTGATGCACCATCGAAGAAAAGTTGCCATACTTGTCCTTCGAACAATGTCTGGGTTAGGCAGGCTTCGGCGACCTCGTCTGGGAGATCCTCGTAGAGTTTAGCTGCCCTCGGATCTGGGTGTTCGGCTAAGAAGTCCGCCACCGCTTGTCCTTTAATGGCTTTTTGGGGTAGGAAGTGCATCTCATATTGAGAGAGCAATATAGCCCATTTCGCCAGTCGGCCGTTCAATGATGAAGGCTTTGTCATGAGTAACCTCAGGGGGTTGACTTTGGATATGACATTTATGGTTTGGCCCACCAGATAGTGTCGCATTTTCTGATAGCGAACACCAGTGCCAAACATTCCTTCTCGATCGGGTTGTACCGATGTTCGGCTCCGATCATCGTTCTACTTAGGTAGTAGATTGCTTGTTCTCTCGCCCTTGGTCATCATTCTGAGCTAGTAGAGCTCCCAAAGAATGATCCATTGATCGGACGTACACCAGGAAAGGCTTTCCGGATACCGGAGCTGCAAGGACTGGTGGTAGGGTGAGGTATCGTTTGATCTCCTCAAATGCTTGCTGGCAAGCGTCGTCCCAAATGAACGAAACGCCCTTCTTCATCAGCTTTGCGAAGGGTTGGCATCTCCCGGAGAGATTTGAGATGAATCTGCGGATGTATGCCAATCGTCCTTGCAATCCTCTGAGCTCCTTGAGGCTTCTGGGGGGTTGCATCTCTTGGATAGCACGGACTTTCTCCGGATCCAAATGGATTCCTGTGAAAGTCACAACAACCCTAGAATTTGCCACTGGCTACCCCCAGGAAGGACTTGGTGGGGTTCATCTTCAATTGATGAGCCCGCATGATGTCGAAGACCACCTTCAGATCAGCTATGTGATCTCCTTTAATGCGACTTTTCACCGCGATGTCGTCGACATAACATTCCACCGTTTTGCATATCTGCTGATGAAAAATGGCATTCATGGCCCTTTGGTAGGTTGCCCCCGCATTCTTTAGACCGAAGGGCATGACGTTGTAGCAATATACCCCTAGAGGTGTCCTGAAGGAGGTGTGCTTTTCGTCATCGGGATACATCTTGATTTGATTGTATCCTGAGAACCCGTCCATAAAGGACATTCGCTCGAATCCACAAGTATTGTCAATCATGACATCCGTGATTGGCAATGGGAATTCGTCTTTGGGGCAGGCCTCGTTTAGATCGCGGAAGTCGATGCAGATCCGGATCTTCCCGTTCTTCTTGGCAACGGGTACGATGTTGGCTACCCAATCGGGATGCTGTTCCTCCCTGATAAAGCCAGAGTCAATAAGCTTCCTGACTTCTGATTGGATTGCCTCCATTATTTCGGGACGGAACCGTCGCTGCTGTTGTTTGACAGGTTTTATATCCGGATTGATGTTGAGACGGTGCATAGCCACTTGAGGATCAAGTCCAGGCATGTCCTCTCGTAATTCCAGGCGAAGACGTCTATATACTCTTGTACAAGAGATATAAGATCCTTCTTCTCCGAAGGTGACAGGCCGTCACTTATGAAGATGGGTTTAGGATTGGCTTCATCTCCTAGGTTGACTTGAACAACCTTGTCTTCTGTGGGTGGTTCACGCTGTTCAAAGCGGATATCCCAAAGAGCATTCAAATGTTTGATCCAAGGATCTGTATCAGATTGGATCATTTCTTCATCTTCATCCTCTAGATGGCTTGTCGAAACCATGTTTACTGAAAGCCCTTTGAAGATGTTGCCGACACTGACATCTGATTCCCACGACGACGTGTCTGATGAGCAGTCATGACTTGACAGTCTCTCCGAATCAGAGGCTGATGGCACTGGAGTTGATATATAGCCCAACCCCCGGCGCGTCTGATGATAGTAATCAGGGGTTTTCCCTTTCGGTACAAAGGATCGAAGCAGTGTTCTTCTTCCTTTTCCGAAGTTCAACCCAGGCCTGTTGGTTAGATCATACCCCATGCGCTTCATCATCTTGAGCGCTTTCGGTTCATAATGATCGAACTGAGGGGATTCATCCTCACCTTCCGATTCTTCGTGGGGCATTGGTTCAGACGCGATTCGCCCAAAAAGTATTGGTCTTTGGCCTTTTCGTCTGGCTGGAACCATGAATACAGACTCTTGCGCGTCTCCATTATCCTGGTACGTCCCGAAGGATGATTTTATTGGTACATGCAATGATGTCAAAGCATCCATTGCCGACCAGACATCCTCATCTACGTCGGTACTAGTATCCGACGGTATTGAATCAGACTCACACGCAGGGAATACGCGAAATCTAAATCTTCATTAATATACCAACCGCCTGCATCGTCGGTGGTATCAACATCGAGCTTATTAGTGCTTTTTACAAGTGGTTCCAACTCCCACAGGCACTCTTCTTTCTCCGGCTCAATGTCGGCTTCATTACCAGAGTCTGGCTCCTCTGGTTGTGGGGTTTCATTAGTCTCCTCCGGATCCTGATATAAGAGGAGTCCGTGAAATAATTTTCAACCCCTTTAAACGGATGCCTTTCGGCAATCAACGTTCGGACCTGTCCCTCTCGTCAATGTATTTCATGACTTGGTGGAGAGTAGAGGGAACGATGGAATTGCGGTGAATCCATGGTCGTCCCAGCAACAGGTTGTAGGAAGTGTCCGCGTCAATGACGTAACACGTCACTTCCGACTTGAGGCTCCCGATCTGGCATTTGAGCTTGATCTTCCCCATCGGGCGGGAGCTGTTGGCATTGAACCTGTAAATAGTCGTCTGGGTAGGGCTCAGACGATGGGTAGGAATGCCTAGAAACTGCATAACCCGGCGAGGTATGATGCTTAGCGCAGACCCTGGGTCTACCTGGATGCGGTTCACCTCGGATGACCCAATATACCCTGTGAAGTATAGGGGTCGGTCATGCTTCCCTTTAACCTGCATGTCATCTGTTGTGAAGGTGATGCAGGGAGCATTTGGGGAGGTGTGGAGGCAATCCTCTACATCTTCCTCCCTTGGCACGCGGGTCATAAAGACCTCAGCATTTGCCAAAGCTTCTTGTAGAGCCTCTCTGGTTGACTTTGATAGCCTCAGGAGCTCATACAAGGTAATGCGTGCCGGGATGTTGGCTAATTGAGTCAAGACATCAAAACTGTAAGGTGTCGAGGATCCTTCCGTTACACCTTTCGCAAGAACTCGAGAAAACCGAGTTTCTTTCTGTTTCTCCCCAGGCTGTTTTAGAGGAGGGCTTTGCTGGCTCTGCAGCTGGTTGTGGAGGAGCTACTGCTGTCTCGCCATACTGTTTCAGGTATGCCTGCCCCGAACGGGTTCCTGCCGTTGGTGGGTTGGATTCCGCGGCCAGGACTATTGTCTCCTCTTCCGAGTCAGTCAGCGAGGGAACATCAGTATCCGCTTCTCGGGAGGAAGCGCATATCACATGGCAAGATGAAGCCTTCCCTTTGCTTTGGACTTCCTGTTGGTCACAGTCGTCCATTGTTGCTCGTCGACGAGGTCAGGGTGGACCCACATGATTTCCCCTCGAGGTGTAGGGATGGGTACCAAGCCTTTCTCCCGCTGCTGATGAGGGTCTGTGTTGACCACCCTCAGTTCTCCTTTCGGGACAGAGATCACCCCACGGGTGTCGGGGGTCGTGTCCCAAACTGGAGAATCGACGTCATGTTGGCCGTCATCTTCTTCTGCTCCGGTCGGAGCTTGAGTACCTCCGCGTCAATCAAAGCCTGAAGAATGTCCTTGAAGACGTAGCAGCTTTTGGTAGGATGTCCCAACATCCTGTGGTACATGCAGTAGTTGGGATTGTCGGTCTTGCCGACTTCCTCCTCCGGGCGTCTAATTTCAGGGAGCTTCAGTCGATTGCTCTTGTTGAGTAGCTTGAAGAGTGAGTCGACGTGTTCCTCCTTGAAGGAATACTGTTTGTTGGCGCGAGGTTGGCTAGAAGAGCCACTCGCTCTGCCTGGTAGAGGCTTGGAGGGAGATTTTGGTCTCTGTCGCCAAGTTATCCTTCCGTTTGGTTTGGAGGGATGTGTCTGGTGCACGCCTTGTCGACCTCTCTGGCCTGGGCTTGCCTTCTTCCGCTCTGACGCGGGCGACAATCTCCTCAGCCTGTTCACCTTGCTGGACTAATTGTTTCCAGGTGCGGCTTTCAGCAACTCCTATTTGAGCAAGTGAGGTTTGGAGATTATGGCGACATGTTTCCACCAGGGTGGCCTGGGTCATGCCGCTTGGACATCGGAGTGCCATGTTCCGAAATCTTTCTACGAAAGACTTGACGGACTCTCCCTTTCGCTGTTTTGTAGCTAAAAGGGTAGGCATTGTGACCTCCGAATCATCTTCGAAGAAGCGTGTTAGAAACAGCTTCTCCAAGTCGCCCCAGCTCTTGATGGAACCTTCCGGGAGCTTCATAAACCATTCAAAGGCCAACCCTTTTAGGGTGCCAATGAATAGGCGTGCCAGGATGGCATCGTTATCTACCACATTCCCATTTGGGATTTGAAGTAGTAGATATGTTGGTTGGGCGACCCCTTCCCATCGAATGCTTGGAGAGTTGGAGCCTTGAACCAAGGAGGGTACGGGACTAAGTCCCACTCGGCCGGATAGGGCCGGACCACTCCAGCTTCTTGGAGATCTTTACGACTGGCAAGGGCGTTGAGTCGTTGCTCCAGTAGACTCATTCTTTCAACATGAGCTTTCTCCGGGTCTGGGTCACTTCCCGCCGGTGCCGAAGGCTTGGACACATCCGAAGTAGATCGTCGTGTCTCATCCGAAGGTTCGGAAGGTGGACTTTTTCTCCTTCCCCCTTTACCTTTTGACCTTCTAGGAGGAGATCTCGCTCTTTCTTCAAGCAATTTCTCAAGCATATGCTTAAGGGAGTCAATGGATCTCTGTTGAGAGGCGATTATATCCATCTGGTGCTTCTGCGTCTGTTCTAAACGCCTGGCGTCTCCTCAGGAGTGTCTGCCATGTAGGCGGAGGCCTCCTTTTCGACGGAAGAGTTTGAAGCTTGCGACTCCACTATAGCGGAGTGAGAACCACCCATTCTAATGCCGCGGGTTTAGGCATTATAGTCAATTGGGGGAATGGTCCCAGTCCGGGTGCGAGTGTGCTGATACACTCCTTCCGGTTCCGAATCAGACTTATCCGAGCTGATTTTTCGGTTGTTTTCCCTTGCTTCTGCTTGTCATGTATGCAGTAAGCTCCGGGTACTCGACGTCAGAGAAGGTTCTCCTTCTGTGGGAGCGTCTTCTTTTGGCTGACGGGGGAATCAGGGTCAGCTGTCTAATTAAAGACGGCTGGTGCGCGCCTGACTCGCAATGGCATCCAGAGAGCATCTGGATGAGCTGTTGACAGCAGCATGGAGAAGTGGCCTGATTGGCACTCCTTTTCCTTATCAAATAATCCCTCAAATCCGTGGGAGAGGGATTAAATAGACTAGCCTCGCGACGTGGAAGACGGAAGGAAGTCATCCGCTGTGCTGTCTGGACACAGGTTTCAGAAACGCGGCTGTCGCGTCGCGGCTGCGTCACGCGCGTCTGGCGTCTCTGTTGATATGAGACGCGACTTTCGCGTTGCTGTCTGCTGCGTTGGAGCAGAGAGACTTGGGAGAGAGTGGGCTGCTGGGCCCCACGCCTATGGGCGTGTGCTTCCTGCGTTTGACGAGACGCAGAAGCTTCGCTTTGGCGTTTGGCAAGTTGGTCTTCAGAAGGCTCAACTTGGGGAGTCTCGCGTTTGGGTCACCAAACGCGGATCTCTCGCACTGGACGAGGTGCGGGCAAGGCATCGGATCGTACGCTGCGTCCAACCCCAGTCAGAAAACCAACGGTTCCGACTGAGTGTTGACGCGCGCGTCTTCTCTGTCGACGCTCGGCATTCCGATTGCGCCGTGGAGGAAGAGAGAAGCCAACAACTTCCTGGTTTGTAGAACCAGGGGTGTTTGCCACGCGGGTCTCCTGAGAGACGCTGACGCGGGCGTTCTGTGCGACACGGTCGATCGCACCAGTAGATGTGTCGGGGACCACGCGGGCCTTCAGAGAGGCGTTGGCGCGTGTGTTCTGCGCGACGCGGTTGATCGCAGCAGAGGTGTCTGAGGTTACGCGGGCCTTCTGGGAGGCGTCGGCGCGTGAACCAAACTTGCACAGTGGGCAGCAGGAGCACCCGACAGAGCCTCAGATTGGGCTTCAGGGGGCTGTCCACTTGAGACCCTGCGGCAGACGCGGGTCTTTGGGCTCTTGGAGCCAGAAGAGAGGAACTCTTCATACTTCGCCTGGTTGAACTCGACGACGAGTGATTCGACCATTTTTCCCTTACGGAGAACGTCATCTTGCACCACGGTGCGCTCGTCAGTAACGAAGGTAATCCCCAGCGGAGTCGCCATCTCTTGTATGCGCCGGAAAAAGAAAGAGGGAATTGCTGTAAAGATTTCTTTGAATCAGATGAAAAGATTACAACAAGACTTTTCCTTCCAGTTACAAGGGAGGGAGGATGTTGAAGCTTGAATCCCCCCTTTGTTTAATGCTGGGTTCTTCGTGTGGCGGTGGAGAGTGAATCTTGTTCTCCGTTGACCAGATGACCGTCCTGGACCGTTTGGGGTCTTCTCTTCGGTCGGTAGAAAGAGTAACTCAGCTCCGTCTACCAAAACTCTCAAAGAGGAGGTAGGCGAAGAGCGGCTAGTACTCGTAAGCTCGCTGAAGAGTCTCCTCCCTCTGTCTGTTGTTGAAGTCGTGCTTCCCTCTTGATGATCCTCTTGCCTGGATTCGATCGATCTTGATGATGCCTTGACCTTCTTAATTCTCGACCTTTCCAAAGCTTCGATCCCCTCTTCATAGCAAACAAGGCTATTTATAGGGGTCTCAGGGGGTGAAGGTGCCTCCTGAAAACACTCCCGAATGAGGGCCACTACCCGCTACATGCGCGGTGACTGGCCCCGCAATCAGGGCAGTTGCAACTGAGACGCGGGCGTTGAGCCAAACGCGCCTTGAAGTTTGAGACGCGGGCGTCGAGCCAAACGCGCCCTGAAGTTGAGACGCGGGCGTCGAGCCAACGCGCCTTAATGCTGAGACGCGGGCTTCGGCCTTCACGTCTGGACGCTGAGGCGCGGGCGTCGGGCCGACGCGCCTTGATGCTGAGACGCGGGCTTCGGGCCGACGCGTCTGGACGTTGAGACGCGGGTTTAGAGCCAACGCGTCTTAATGCTGAGACGCGGGCATCGATTCCTCGCGTCTAGAGCTTGAGACTCTGCTTCCTTAATGGC